>JAVGWX010000003.1:144479781-144639781 GCA_036924085.1 Ariolimax columbianus | reverse complement strand
ATATTAGCATCATCGTCAGCCCTCCAAGTACCTCACATGACTAATATCAATGTATCTTTCCCTCCTGCACACACACACACAAAATATTAGCATCATCGTCAGCCCTCCAAGTATCTCACATGACTAATATCAATGTATCTTTCCCTCCTGCACACACACACACAAAATATTAGCATCATCGTCAGCCCTCCAAGTATCTCACATGACTAATATCAATGTATCTTTCCCTCCTGCACACACACACACAAAATATTAGCATCATCGTCAGCCCTCCAAGTATCTCACATGACTAATATCAATGTATCTTTCCCTCCTGCACACACACACACAAAATATTAGCATCATCGTCAGCCCTCCAAGTACCTCACATGACTAATATCAATGTATCTTTCCCTCCTGCACACACACACACAAAATATTAGCATCATCGTCAGCCCTCCAAGTATCTCACATGACTAATATCAATGTATCTTTCCCTCCTGCACACACACACACAAAATATTAGCATCATCGTCAGCCCTCCAAGTATCTCACATGACTAATATCAATGTATCTTTCCCTCCTGCACACACACACACAAAATATTAGCATCATCGTCAGCCCTCCAAGTATCTCACATGACTAATATCAATGTATCTTTCCCTCCTGCACACACACACACAAAATATTAGCATCATCGTCAGCCCTCCAAGTATCTCACATGACTAATATCAATGTATCTTTCCCTCCTGCACACACACACACAAAATATTAGCATCACCGTCAGCCCTCCAAGTATCTCACATGACTAATATCAATGTATCTTTCCCTCCTGCACAATGTTTCAGTTATGCAAGACAAGTTCAACACTGGTTTCATGTTTGGATGCAATGCAATTAACTTTTGCCAGTGTGTCATTGGGGTCAAAATTATGGGAACACTGTTACCTGCCAGGCAAGTCATAAGAGGTGATTAATGAGGCTTGGACACCCTGTAGGCTGAAACTAAAAGCCTCAATAATAAGAAAAGACTCTAGATGTCAATGTAGAAGAGGAGTAACTCTGTCAAGTCAAACAGCTAGTTCAGCTAGAGAAAACAGTTCAACACATGTACAAGTCATCAATGTCAAACCTGGCGAAATACACCCCACCCCACCCCTGTCTGCTCTCCTCCTTGTCCAACCTGGCCAATGACCATCCGATCTGTCTGCTCTCCTCCTTGTCCAGCCTGGGCAATGACCGTCCGATCTGTCTGCTTTCCTCCATGTCAAACCTGGCCAATGACCGTCCGATCTGTCTGCTCTCCTCCTTGTCCAACCTGGCCAATGACCGTCCGATCTGTCTGCTCTCCTCCTTGTCAAACCTGGGCAATGACCGTCCGATCTGTCTGCTCTCCTCCATGTCAAACCTGGCCAATGACCGTCCGATCTGTCTGCTCTCCTCCATGTCAAACCTGGGCAATGACCGTCCAATCTGTCTGCTCTCCTCCATGTCAAACCTGGGCAATGACCGTCCAATCTGTCTGCTCTCCTCCATGTCAAACCTGGGCAATGACCGTCCGATCTGTCTGCTCTCCTCCATGTCAAACCTGGCCAATGACAGTCTGATCTGTCTGCTCTCCTCCTTGTCCAACGACAGTCTGATCTGTCTGCTCTCCTCCTTGTCAAACCTGGCCAATGACAGTCTGATCTGTCTGCTCTCCTCCTTGTCAAACCTGGCCAATTATAGACCAATCTGTCTGAACTCCTCCTTGTCAAACCTGGCCAATGACAGTCTGATCTGTCTGCTCTCCTCCTTGTCCAACCTGCCCAATGACCCCCCGATCTATCTGAACTCCTCCATGTCAAACCTGCCCAATGACCCCCCGATCTGTCTGCTCTCCTCCTTGTCAAACCTGGCCAATTATAGACCAATCTGTCTGAACTCCTCCATGTCAAACCTGCCCAATGACCCCCTGATCTGTCTGAACTCCTCCATGTCAAACCTGCCCAATGACCCCCCGATCTGTCTGAACTCCTCCATGTCAAACCTGCCCAATGACCCCCCGATCTGTCTGAACTCCTCCTTGTCCAACCTGCCCAATGACCCCCCGATCTGTCTGAACTCCTCCTTGTCCAACCTGCCCAATGACCCCCCGATCTGTCTGAACTCCTCCATGTCAAACCTGCCCAATGACCCCCCGATCTGTCTGAACTCCTCCATGTCAAACCTGCCCAATGACCCCCCGATCTGTCTGAACTCCTCCTTGTCCAACCTGCCCAATGACCCCCCGATCTGTCTGAACTCCTCCTTGTCCAACCTGCCCAATGACCCCCCGATCTGTCTGAACTCCTCCTTGTCCAACCTGCCCAATGACCCCCCGATCTGTCTGAACTCCTCCTTGTCAAACCTGCCCAATGACCGTCCAATCTGTCTGCTCTCCTCCTTGTCCAACCGTCCGATCTGTCTGAACTCCTTCTTTTATAAACTCTTCACCAGAGTGATCGTCAACCGCATTGAGAAGCTACTAGATGAGAACCAATCACGAGAGCAGGCAGGTTTCAGGAAAGGCTTCTCAACCACTGACCACCTCAACACAATCAATCAATTAATGGAGAGGGCACATGAAGTACTGATGCCTTTATAACTTGTGTTCGCGGATATGAAAAGGCTTTCGATGGCATCAAAATAACTGCAGTGCTAAATGCCCTGACAAATCAGTGAATTGCAGAAAAATACGCTCAACTGATAGGAGATAAACAGTGGATACACAACGGATATAACCCTCTTGTATAAACCGATCACTATACCAATACAACGAGGTGATACAACCTAACCAAAGCTTCTTACAAGCAGCGCTTGAGGAGGTCTTTAGACACATGGATTGGGGGGATAGGGCATAAACATGGACGGGGGAATTCTTACTCATCTGAGGTCCACTGAGGACAGTCATCATCAGCCACGACATGGAAGAAGTGGAGAAAAGCCCGAACGAACTCAGCAGAGCAAGCCTTGCAGTTGGCCAGTCCATGCTCAATACCTTCTACCCAAAAGGAGATATGTGTCTCGAAGATTGCCCAATTGAAAACGTAAATTTGTATATCTACTTTGGCCAAGAGATCACGAACTCCTGTTTAATAAATCGGGAGATCTCACGAAGGATAACAGCGGGCTGGCTCAGCTTCAACTGTATTAAACCCATACAGAAACAGATGAGAAACGTCATCGCTAGGGCTCGCACCTTCAACCGTGTGGTTATTCTAGCCATGGTATATGGCTGCCAGGTGTGGAACCTACGGAAAGCTGATGCACATAGACTCTGCATTGCCCAACGAGCTATGGAGCGAAGAACATTGAATATCTCCATTCAGGACCAAATCTGCAACGAAGAGATCAGGTGTCGAACTTCCTTCTCTGACATCATAGGTGTCGTGCTAATACAAAAATACAGATGGGCTGACTCTGGGTAAAATATTATATACCAAGGCAAAAGAGTTTACTCAACATTTGGCTACCTGGCATCAGACACACGTGGCTGATTGAATACCAGGATTGAGATTTTTTAGATTGACGAGATCCTTAGTAACAAATAACTGATGAGTTTATCCCATGACATTAGTAGCAAATAACTGAGGAGCTGATCCCATGACATTAGTAACAAATAACTGAGAAGCTGATCCCATGACATTAGTAACAAATAACTGACAAGCTGATCCCATGACATTAGTAACAAATAACTGACAAGCTGATCCCATGACATTAGTAACAAATAACTGAGGAGCTGATCCCATGACATTAGTAGCAAATAACTGAGGAGCTGATCCCATGACATTAGTAGCAAACTGGTGAGCTGATCCCATGACATTAGTAGCAAACTGATGAGGAGCTGATCCCATGACATTAGTAGCAAATAACTGAGGAGCTGATCCCATGACATTAGTAACAAATAACTGAGGAGCTGATCCCATGACATTAGTAACAAATAACTGAGGAGCTGATCACATGACATTAGTAGCAAACTGATGAGCTGATCCCATGACATTAGTAACAAATAACTGAGGAGCTGATCCCATGACATTAGTAACAAATAACTGAGAAGCTGATCCCATGACATTAGTAGCAAATAACTGATGAGCTGATCCCATGACATTAGTAGCAAATAACTGACAAGTTGATCCCATGACATTAGTAACAAATAACTGAGAAGCTGATCCCATGACATTAGTAACTGTGACAGTTCCAGATGGAGTATGGGCATTAAGGGCAGGAGAGATTGGTCTAGTGACTCTGGGAACAAAAGTTGCCTAAATGCGTGCCAAGGTCAAGCCCTATCTCAACACTAGGTCGACAAAGGAGACGAGGGGTTTAGGTGGAAGACCTTGTCTGGTACAAAGGGGGTGTTCGAGGCTGAGGTTCATAGCTGGCCACTCTAGCTTTCCGAATTAGCGTAGTTGGGGGAGTTGGTGACAGTCAGATGTCACCACAACCGGCTACGACATTTAGAGTGACAGGGATTCGGGTATAATCATCAAATAACAATTAATTGGGAGTATTTCCAAATTAGAGTAATAGCTAAGTCAGACAACCAACAGAAGACCATTGGACAGTCATTATGTTGCTTGAGACTATAAAATACTTTGCAAAAAATACTTTGCAAAGATGAACTCAGGAGGCTGGCTAGGAGAGAGGCTGTCAGAAGTCTGTGAGTTTGCAGGGTGACTGGACCAGCATACACAGAGTTTTGGCCAGTCGCTCTATAGGTGTTTACGTTGGACACCCTGTGAACAGTAAGAGATCTGAATGTGTCTCGTACGTGCAGGACACCTAGTGAACGATGTGTGATCTAATTACATATGAATGTACAGATTCGTGTGAATACGTGAAGTGATCTAAGTAATTGTGAATGCATAGATCACCTGATTGTAAGTGATCTGATTGTATGTGAATGTACAGATCGCCTAAAGACGAGATCTGAATATTTGTGGTATGTGCAGGACGCCTTGGGAACGATGTGTGTTCTGGTTGTATGTGTATGCACAGATCAACTGAGTATGTGACCACAAGCGAGTACGTGATCCGACTAAAAGTGACGTGATCTAATTGCATATGAATGCACAGATCGCCTGAGCATACGTGAACCGATTGTATGTGGATGTACAGATCACCTGATTGAAGGTGATCTGATTATATGTGAATGCACAGAACGACTGAGTGCGTAATCCGATCGTGTGGACGAGTTTGTGATCGTGTGTTGAGTGTGCAGATAAGGGGAGTGCAGCGGTAAGAGCTTGGGTATGTAGTTTGGGGGAAACATCAAAAGCTAGTGCTTAAACCCCTCCTATGCAGTTATATATATATATATAAATTGATTATTTAGTTCAGACGTACTTTGTTCTTTTTGTTAATATTGTTTTGTTGATACGCATATTAAATGAAAATATTATGTTTCCATTCAGGATACTGTTTACTGTGTGAAGTCGTGTCGTGGTTACATGTTGTAACTCTTTAGATAAGTAAACAACTCAGCTAAACCTACACTCTACTACATATCTTATTTTGGTCCGAGTGACCAAGATATCTTTGATAGGATAAGAACTACACAACTCTAAACACCTTACGCTGCCACATAACAAATAACTGAGAAACTGATCTCATGACATTAGTAACAAATAACTGACGAGCTGATCCCATGACAGTAACAAATAACTGATGAGCTGATCCCCTGACAGTAACAAATAACTGATGAGTTGATCCCATGACAGTAACAAATAACTGACAAGCTGATCCCATGACATTAGTAACAAATAACTGACGAGCTGATCCCATGACATTAGTAACAAATAACTGATAAGCTGATCCCATGACATTAGTAACAAATAACTGAGAAGCTGATTCCATGACAGTAACAAATAACTGATAAGCTGATCCCATGACATTAGTAACAAATAACTGACAAGCTGATCCCATGACAGTAACAAATAACTGATAAGCTGATCCTATGACATTAGTTACAAATAACTGATGAGCTGATCCCATGACATTAGTAACAAATAACTGACGAGCTGATCCCATGACATTAGTAACAAATAACTGAGGAGCTGATCCCATGACAGTAACAAATAACTGATGAGCTGATCCCATGACATTAGTAACAAATAACTGACAAGCTGATCCTATGACATTAGTAACAAATAACTGAGGAGCTGATCCCATGACATTAGTTGCAAATAACTGATGAGCTGATCCCATGACATTAGTAACAAATAACTGACGAGCTGATCCCATGACAATAGTAACAAATAACTGAGGAGCTGATCCCATGACATTAGTAACAAATAACTGAAGAGCTGATCCCATGACATTAGTAACAAATAACTGATGAGCTGATCCCATGACATTAGTAACAAATAAATGAGGAGCTGATCCCATGACAACACACTGACCTTGACCTGGTGAGGATCAACACCATAGGTGTCCATATAAGCGGCTTTCTTCAGGAAGTTGGTCTCGCACTCTGATGGAACTTTACCACTGAATGTCAACAACACAACAACATACATCAACAAACAATACAGACAATGTTAGACAACTTAACATCTAAGTGTCACATTAAATACAACTTAGCATCTAAGTGTCACATTAAGTAAAACTTAACATCTAAGTGTCACATTAAGTACAACTTAGCATCTAAGTGTTACATTAAGTACAACTTAACATCTAAGTGTCACATTAAGTACAACTTAACATCTAAGTGTCACATTAAGTACAACTTAACATCTCAGTGTCACATTAAATACAACTTAGCATCTAAGTGTCACATTAAGTACAACTTAACATCTAAGTGTCACATTAAATACAACTTAGCATCTAAGTGTCACATTAAGTACAACTTAACATCTAAATGTCACATTAAATACAACTTAGCATCTAAGTGTCACATTAAGTACAACTTAACATCTAAGTGTCACATTAGGTACAACTTAGCATCTAAGTGTTACATTAAGTACAACTTAACATCTAAGTGTCACATTAAGTACAACTTAACATCTAAGTGTCACATTAAGTACAACTTAACATCTAAGTGTCACATTAAGTACAACTTAACATCTAAGTGTCACATTAAGTACAACTTAACATCTAAGTGTCACATTAAGTACAACTTAACATCTAAGTGTCATATTAAATACAACTTAACATCTAAATGTCACATTAAATACAACTTAGCATCTAAGTGTCACATTAAATACTTCCAAACTGGCGCTTGCACAATTCTCTTCATCTTTCTTCTTCTTCTTCTTCGTTCGTTCTCAATCTCCCACTACCAAACCCTGAAAGGGTAAGTAGCAGAATGTAGTCCAAAGAACGGAATGCGTTGTGTTGTAGTTTACAGCTTGGCTGCGATATTTGCACCTTTCGGTCCAACACATCCGACTTCAGCAAGCATTGTTTGAGTACCGGGTTAGCATTCCCTCTTCGATCCCTTCTCCTTAGCCAGTCTGCCCTGCTGCAGCATGTTATCCAGAATCACCGCGTGGAGGTGTAGAAGGGTCTTGGCAGCTATGGTTCGCTGGCCCTGACGCTAGCAGTCAACTATGGGTCGCTGACCGCTGCAGCTCATGCGCTGCTCAGCATCTTGATCCCTCTTCATCTTTCAATTCTCTTCATCTCTATATTATTCATTTTTTGTGTGTAACAAAGGGGAAAAAGGGAGGGAAGGTGAAGAGAAGAAAAAGACAGAGAAAGAGAGTGTGGGAATAGCAAGAGCACAGACCACCACAGCAGTCGATGAGGTGAAAGCAGTCGATGAGGTGACAGCAGTCGATGAGGTGACAGCAGTCGATGAGGTGACAGTCGATGAGGTGACAGTCAATGAGGTGACAGTCAATGAGGTGACAGTCAATGAGGTGACAGTCAATGAGGTGACAGTCAATGAGGTGACAGTCAATGAGGTGACAGTCAATGAGATGACAGTCAATGAGGTGACAGTCAATGAGGTGACAGTCAATGAGGTGACAGTAGCCAATGAGGTGACAGTCAATGAGGTGACAGTAGTCAATGAGGTGACAGTCAATGAGGTGACAGTCAATGAGGTGACAGTCAATGAGGTGACAGTCAATGAGGTGACAGTCAATGAGGTGACAGTCAATGAGGTGACAGCAGTCAATGAGGTGACAGTCAATGAGGTGACAGTCAATGAGGTGACAGTCAATGAGGTGACAGTCAATGAGGTGACAGCAGTCAATGAGGTGACAGTCAATGAGGTGACAGCAATCAATGAGGTGACAATCAATGAGGTGACAGTCAATGAGGTAACAGCAGTCAATGAGGTGACAGTCAATGAGGTGACAGTCAATGAGGTGACAGTCAATGAGGTGACAGTAGTCAATGAGGTGACAGTCGATGAGGTGACAGTCAATGAGGTGACAGTCAATGAGGTGACAGTCAATGAGGTGACAGTCAATGAGGTGACAGTAGTCAATGAGGTGACAGTAGTCAATGAGGTGACAGTCAATGAGGTGACAGTCAATGAGGTGACAGTCAATGAGGTGACAGTAGTCAATGAGGTGACAGTAGTCAATGAGGTGACAGTCAATGAGGTGACAGTAGTCAATGAGGTGACAGTCAATGAGGTGACAGCAGTCAATGAGGTGACAGTAGTCAATGAGGTGACAGTCAATGAGGTGACAGTAGTCAATCAGGTGACAGTCAATGAGGTGACAGCAGTCAATGAGGTGACAGTAGTCAATGAGGTGACAGTCAATCAGGTGACAGTCAATGAGGTGACAGTCAACGAGGTGACAGCAGTCAATGAGGTGACAGCAGTCAATGAGGTGACAGCAGTCAATGAGGTGACAGTCGATGAGGTGACAGTCAATGAGGTGACAGTAGTCAATGAGGTGACAGTAGTCAATGAGGTGACAGTCGATGAGGTGACAGTCGATGAGGTGACAGTAGTCAATGAGGTGACAGTAGTCGATGAGGTGACAGTAGTCAATGAGGTGACAGTCGATGAGGTGACAGTCGATGAGGTGACAGTAGTCAATGAGGTGACAGTAGTCGATGAGGTGACAGCAGTCAATGAGGTGACAGTCGATGAGGTGACAGTAGTCAACGAGGTGACAGTCAATGAGGTGACAGTAGTCAATGAGGTGACAGTCAATGAGGTGACAGTCAATGAGGTGACAGTAGTCAATGAGGTGACAGTCAATGATGTGACAGTAGTCAATGAAGTGACAGTCAATGAGGTGACAGTCAATGAGGTGGCAGTCAATGAGGTGACAGTCAATGAGGTGACAGTAGTCAATGAAGTGACAGTCAATGAGGTGACAGTCAATGAGGTGACAGTCAATGAGGTGACAGTAGTCAATGAAGTGACAGTAGCCAATGAGGTGACAGTCAATGAGGTGACAGTCAATGAGGTGACAGTAGTCAATGAAGTGACAGTCAATAAGGTGACAGTAGTCAATGAGGTGACAGTCAATGAGGTGACAGTCAATGAGGTGACAGTAGTCAATGAAGTGACAGTAGCCAATGAGGTGACAGTCAATGAGGTGACAGTAGTCAATGAGGTGACAGTAGTCAATGAGGTGACAGTCGATGAGGTGACAGTCAATGAGGTGACAGTCAATGAGGTGACAGTAGTCAATAAAGTGACAGCAGTTAATGAGGTGACAGTCAATGAGGTGACAGTCAATGAAGTGACAGTAGCCAATGAGGTGACAGTCAATGAGGTGACAGTAGTCAATGAGGTGACAGTCGATGAGGTGACAGTAGTCAATGAAGTGACATTAGTCAATGAGGTGACAGTCAATAAAATGACAGCAGTCAATGAGGTGACAGCAGTCAATGAGGTGACAGTCAATGAGGTGACAGTAGTCAATGAGGTGACAGTCGATGAGGTGACAGTAGTCAATGAGGTGACAGTAGTCAATGAGGTGACAGTCAATGAGGTGACAGTAGTCAATGAGGTGACAGCAGTCAATGAGGTGACAGCAGTCAATGAGGTGACAGTAGTCAATGAGGTGACAGCAGTCAATGAGGTGACAGTCAATGAGGTGACAGTCAATGAGGTGACAGTCGATGAGGTGACAGTCAATGAGGTGACAGTCAATGAGGTGACAGTAGTCAAAGACTTGTTGCTGGCTGCCTGCATCAGAATCGACACACCAGAGCTGACCTAGACATTATTCTGGCTCCACTACAACATAACATAAGAAAATATCACTGTCAGGAAAAACTAGGATGAATAAGAGGAAATAGTTGTGATAATTATTGGTTTTAATAAATATGTCTCCTTACGACAAGGCTTTGTGAGCTTCCATGATCTTTTCCTCGTGCCTCAGCGTCTGCTTTGGGAGCATCTTAAAGTTGGACACATAACCAACAGGGTGGTCTTGGGGGTCATAGTCTCCAACTTCAGCTACAAGACACGGACAGAGACAAGTTTATATAGGAGTACACATGAAGTTACAAGACGAAGGCAGAGACAAGTTTATATAGGAGTACACATGAAGTTACAAGACGCAGGCAGAGACAAATTTATATAGGAGTACACATGAAGTTACAAGACACAGGCAGAGACAGGTTTATATAGGAGTACACATGAAGTTACAATACACAGACAAAGACAAGTTTATATAGGAGTACACATGAAGTTACAAGACATACACAGAGATAAATTTATATAGGAGTACACATGAAGTTACAAGACATACACAGAGATAAATTTATATAGGAGTACACATGAAGTTACAAGAAGCAGGCAGAGACAAGTTTATATGGGAATCCACATGAAGCTACAAGACACACACACACACACACACGCACACACACACAAAGACAAGTTTATATAGAAGTACACATCAAGCTACAAGACACACACACAGACGAGTTTATATACAGTTCACATAAAACTACATGACACACACACAGAGACAACTTCATATACAGTACACATAAAACTACATGACACACACACAGACGAGTTTATATACAGTACACATAAAACTACATGACACACACACAGAGACAACTTCATATACAGTACACATAAAACTACATGACACACACACAGACGAGTTTATATACAGTACACATAAAACTACATGACACACACACACAGACGAGTTTATATACAGTTCACATAAAACTACATGACACACACACAGACGAGTTTATATACAGTTCACATAAAACTACATGACACGCACACAGACGAGTTTATATACAGTACACATAAAACTACATGACACACACACAGACGAGTTTATATACAGTTCACATAAAACTACATGACATAGAGTCAGACAAAATTGACGTTTATATAGCGGCCCACTTTCATCTCTGAGGGCAAGCCAGTCAATAGGTCACAAATGGCTAATTAACTAAACGAGACATCAACCTGAAAACCATCTATTACTGCACTGACATTGTCCTTCATTTCTCCACATCATTTCCCCGAATAATGATTAGAGTTATCCCGTGCCTTTATGTGTGCTCCACAACGTTGCAGCATGGAAGTCTGGCCTTATGTCTCAGCTACAGCCGCACCTCTTAATCCTTAGCAAAACAGGTGGGTTTTAGTGCACCAAAAAAGTGGAAATGGTTCTGGGCAAAGTCGGGGTTTTAAGTTGGATGTTTAATAAGTCGCTACACTAGTTGGTCAATTTTATACTGGGCTAATCAAGGCATTTGTGGTCTGGCATTGTGTAACAGTTCCCGCCGGAGCAAGGGGAGTTTAGGATGCCTGAACATGTTAAAGCTTAAAGCTACATGAATGCATGTCAAGGTCACTCACTGTCTCAGCAAAGGAGAACAGAGTTGGGTTAAGGAATGTGGACAGGTAGAAACTGACCACTGGCCTTCCGATTTTGGTAGGGGGAGATTGATTGACAGACGAAATTGGCAACGGGGCTTGCTACGAGAGAATGAGTGACAGGTGTGCAAAGTGTTTCGTTCCAATTGGAATTGAAGATGACCATACCTGAGATCGATTGGTCAAGCTCTGGCCTTGCTTGAGGATATATAACTCGAGACAAAGTTGAGCTCGAGAGGCTGGATGAGGTATGGAAGAGACTGGAGAGAGAGAGAGGCTGTATGGAGGAGAGAGAGAGAGAGAGAGACTGAATGTAGATAGTGTGTTTAACTCACCGACTTTAGATAGAGGAGCGATTGATTGACTGTTGGACGATTGTTTAGTGATAGAACAGGATCGCTCAAATAGGTGTGTGAGTTTTGCATTAATAGATAATGTGAAAGTGTGTTTGTAAGCAAGGACACATTGTGAACGAGTTTTGTCGAGATCGCCCGCCTGAGGGGATTTCAGTGAGGAAGAGTATTTGATAAGGTGTGTTGAAGACGCAGTTAAGGCGATGTGTGTGGGATGTAATTGCAAGGCAATAGAACTGGGTTTTTAGATAGTTGGGAATTCCATCAATAGCTAATGCTTACAATTCCCGTTTTAGTAGAATGTTTAGTTAAGATATGTATTATATTGTGTTTGTAATTTCTCTACTCATTGTATGATATGAGTATGATATAATAAATATGCCACCTGCTGTGTGATATGTCATTTACTGAGTATGGTCATGATGATGTGGATGAGTGTGAGAATGTTCTAAGTTAGATCACGGCCAGGGCAAAGAGTGGGATCTGTTACAGTTGTCCTAATGGAGCACTACTTCTCAAGTCCTGGCCATTTCCCGTGATTTGTATCCAGAAGCATCAACAGAACTTCACAGTACAATACAGCATTCTCGTTGTGATCTTTCCTCTGGAAATTGATTAACAGTACTCTGTGAGAATTCCAAAACACTGCAAGCCTAACTTTCCCTGCGAATAGCATGACCTTGAGTTTCTTGACAGAAGGTGAAGATGGATGTTTTCATTGCATTGAATCACACTTTAATTCGATTTGCTAGTGATGCACCCATGATTCGTCCCCAATAACAACCCTGTTCAGCATGTCTTAGCCTCAATCTGCTTACTGAAAGAGATGCTGAAGGACAGACCCATTTGGTTCATTTTATGTTTGGCAGTCAGCTGTCTGGATGGCTGCTGTCAGCACAATTACATGACATTCAATCAATTATGCATTACACTGTAGACTAAACCATGCGAGCACTATATTGCAGTTGCTTGACTGTCTATAGTTACTAGCCTGTTAGCTAGACTCATCTCCCCACACCTGCAGCTAGACTCATCTCCCCACACCTGCAACTAGACTCATCTCCCTACACATGTAGCTAGAATCCTCTCCCTACACATGTAGCTAGAATCCTCTCCCCACACCTGTAGCTAGAATCCTCTCCCCACACATGTAGCTAGAATCCTCTCCCCACACCTGTAGCTAGAATCCTCTCCCCACACCTGTAGCTAGAATCCTCTCCCCTCACCTGTAGCTAGAATCCTCTCCTCACACCTGTAGCTAAAATCCTCTTTCCTCATCTGCAGCTAGAATCCTCTCCTCACACCTGTAGCTAGAATCCTCTCCTCACACCTGTAGCTAGAATCCTCTTCCCTCATCTGCAGCTAGAATCCTCTCCCCACACCTGTAGCTAGAATCCTCTCCTCACACCTGTAGCTAGAATCCTCTTCCCACACCTGTAGCTAGAATCCTCTCCTCACACCTGTAGCTAGAATCCTCTTTCCTCATCTGCAGCTTAATCCTCTACTCACACCTGTAGCTAGAATCCTCTTCCCTCATCTGCAGCTAGAATCCTCTCCCCACACCTGTAGCTAGAATCCTCTCCTCACACCTGTAGCTAGAATCCTCTCCCCACACTTGTAGCTAGAATCCTCTTCCCACACCTGCAGCTAGAATCCTCTCCCGACACCTGTAGCTAGAATCCTCTCCCCTCACCTGTAGCTAGAATCCTCTCCTCACACCTGTAGCTAGAATCCTCTTCCCTCATCTGCAGCTAGAATCCTCTCCCCACACCTGTAGCTAGAATCCTCTCCTCACACCTGTAGCTAGAATCCTCTTCCCTCATCTGCAGCTAGAATCCTCTCCCCACATCTGTAGCTAGAATCCTCTACTCACACCTGTAGCTAGAATCCTCTTCCCACACCTGTAGCTAAAATCCTCTACCCACATCTGCAGCTAGAATCCTCTCCCCACACCTGAGGCTAGAATCCTCTTCCCTCATCTGCAGCTAGAATCCTCTCCCCACACCTGTAGCTAGAATCCTCTCCTCACACCTGTAGCTAGAATCCTCTCCTCACACCTGTAGCTAGAATCCTCTCCTCACACCTGTAGCTAGAATCATCTTCCCTCATCTGCAGCTAGAATCCTCTCCCCACACCTGTAGCTAGAATCCTCTCCCCACATCTGCAGCTAGAGTCCTCTTCCCTCATCTGTAGCTAGAATCCTCTCCTCACACCTGTAGCTAGAATCCTCTCCTCACACCTGTAGCTAGAATCCTCTCCTCACACCTGTAGCTAGAATCATCTTCCCTCATCTGCAGCTAGAATCCTCTCCCCACACCTGTAGCTAGAATCCTCTTCCCTTATCTGCAGCTAGAATCCTCTCCCCACACCTGTAGCTAGAATCCTCTCCTCACACCTGTAGCTAGAATCCTCTTCCCACACCTCTAGCTAGAATCCTCTCCTCACACCTGTAGCTATAATCCTCTTCCCTCATCTGCAGCTAGAATCCTCTCCCCACACCTGTAGCTAGAATCCTCTCCCTACACCTGTAGCTAGAATCCTCTCCCCACACCTGTAGCTAGAATCCTCTCCCCACACCTGTAGATAGAATCCTCTTCCCTCATCTGCAGCTAGAATCCTCTCCCCACACATGTAGCTAGAATCCTCTCCCCACACCTGTAGCTAGAATCCTCTCCCCACACCTGTAGCTAGAATCCTCTTACCTCATCTGTAGCTAGAATCCTATCCCCACACCTGTAGCTAGAATCCTCTCCCCACATCTGCAGCTAGAATCCTCTCCCCACACCTGTAGCTAGAATTCTCTCCTCACATCTGTAGCTAGAATCCTCTTCCCTCATCTGTAGCTAGAATCCTCTCCCCACATCTGCAGCTAGAATCCTCTCCCCACACATGTAGCTAGAATCCTCCCCCCACACCTGTACCTAGAATCCTCTCTCCACACCTGTAGCTAGAATCCTCTCCCCACACCTGTACATAGAATCCTCCTCCCACACCTGTAGCTAGAATCCTCTCCTCACACCTGTAGCTAGAATCCTCTTTCCTCATCTGCAGCTAGAATCCTCTCCCCACACCTGTACCTAGAATCCTCCTCCCACACCTGTAGCTAGAATCCTCTCCTCACACCTGTAGCTAGAATTCTCTCCCCACATCTGCAGCTAGAATCCTCTCCCCACACCTGTAGCTAGAATCCTCTCCCCACACCTGTAGCTAGAATCCTCTCCCCACACCTGTACCTAGAATCCTCCTCCCACACCTGTAGCTAGAATCCTCTCCTCACACCTGTAGCTAGAATCCTCTTCCCACACCTGCAGCTAGAATCCTCTCCCCACACCTGTAGCTAGAATCCTCTCCCCTCACCTGTAGCTAGAATCCTCTCCTCACACCTGTAGCTAGAATCCTCTTCCCTCATCTGCAGCTAGAATCCTCTCCCCACACCTGTAGCTAGAATCCTCTCCTCACACCTGTAGCTAGAATCCTCTTCCCTCATCTGCAGCTAGAATCCTCTCCCCACATCTGTAGCTAGAATCCTCTCCTCACACCTGTAGCTAGAATCCTCTTCCAACACCTGTAGCTAGAATCCTCTACCCACATCTGCAGCTAGAATCCTCTCCCCACACCTGTAGCTAGAATCCTCTTCCCTCATCTGCAGCTAGAATCCTCTCCCCACACCTGTAGCTAGAATCCTCTCCTCACACCTGTAGCTAGAATCCTCTCCTCACACCTGTAGCTAGAATCCTCTCCTCACATCTGTAGCTAGAATCATCTTCCCTCATCTGCAGCTAGAATCCTCTCCCCACACCTGTAGCTAGAATCCTCTTCCCTTATCTGCAGCTAGAATCCTCTTCCCTCATCTGTAGCTAGAATCCTCTCCTCACACCTGTAGCTAGAATCCTCTCCTCACACCTGTAGCTAGAATCCTCTCCTCACACCTGTAGCTAGAATCATCTTCCCTCATCTGCAGCTAGAATCCTCTCCCCACACCTGTAGCTAGAATCCTCTTCCCTTATATGCAGCTAGAATCCTCTCCCCACACCTGTAGCTAGAATCCTCTCCTCACACCTGTAGCTAGAATCCTCTCCTCACACCTGTAGCTAGAATCCTCTCCTCACACCTGTAGCTAGAATCCTCTTCCCTCATCTGCAGCTAGAATCCTCTCCCCACACATGCAGCTAGAATCCTCTCCCTACACCTGTAGCTAGAATCCTCTCCCCACACCTGTAGCTAGAATCCTCTCCCCACACCTGTAGATAGAATCCTCTTCCCTCATCTGCAGCTAGAATCCTTTCCCCACACATGTAGCTAGAATCCTCTCCCCACACCTGTAGCTAGAATCCTCTCCCCACACCTGTAGCTAGAATCCTCTTACCTCATCTGTAGCTAGAATCCTCTCCCCACACCTGTAGCTAGAATCCTCTCCCCACATCTGCAGCTAGAATCCTCTCCCCACACCTGTAGCTAGAATCCTCTCCCCACACCTGTACCTAGAATCCTCCTCCCACACCTGTAGCTAGAATCCTCTCCCCACACATGTAGCTAGAATCCTCTCCCTACACCTGTAGCTAGAATCCTCTCCCCACACCTGTAGCTAGAATCCTCCCCCCACACCTGTACCTAGAATCCTCTCCCCACACCTGTAGCTAGAATCCTATCCCCACACCTGTACCTAGAATCCTCTCCCCACACCTGTAGCTAGAATCCTCTCCCCACACATGTAGCTAGAATCCTCTCCCTACACCTGTAGCTAGAATCCTCTCCCCACACCTGTAGCTAGAATCCTCTCCCCACACCTGTAGCTAGAATCCTCTTCCATCTGCAGCTAGAATCCTCTTCCCACACCTGCAGCTAGAATCCTCTCCCGACACCTGTAGCTAGAATCCTCTCCCCTCACCTGTAGCTAGAATCCTCTCCTCACACCTGTAGCTAGAATCCTCTTCCCTCATCTGCAGCTAGAATCCTCTCCCCACATCTGTAGCTAGAATCCTCTCCTCACACCTGTAGCTAGAATCCTCTCCTCACACCTGTAGCTAGAATCCTCTTCCCTCATCTGCAGCTAGAATCCTCTCCCCACACATGTAGCTAGAATCCTCTCCCCACACCTGTAGCTAGAATCCTCTCCCCACATCTGCAGCTAGAATCCTCTCCCCACACCTGTAGCTAGAATTCTCTCCTCACATCTGTAGCTAGAATCCTCTTCCCTCATCTGTAGCTAGAATCCTCTCCCCACATCTGCAGCTAGAATCCTCTCCCCACACATGTAGCTAGAATCCTCCCCCGACACCTGTACCTAGAATCCTCTCCCCACACCTGTAGCTAGAATCCTCTCCCCACACCTGTACCTAGAATCCTCCTCCCACACCTGTAGCTAGAATCCTCTCCTCACACCTGTAGCTAGAATCCTCTTTCCTCATCTGCAGCTAGAATCCTCTCCCCACACCTGTACCTAGAATCCTCCTCCCACACCTGTAGCTAGAATCCTCTCCTCACACCTGTAGCTAGAATCCTCTCCCCACATCTGCAGCTAGAATCCTCTCCCCACACCTGTAGCTAGAATCCTCTCCCCACACCTGTAGCTAGAATCCTCTCCCCACACCTGTACCTAGAATCCTCCTCCCACACCTGTAGCTAGAATCCTCTCCTCACACCTGTAGCTAGAATCCTCTTCCCACACCTGCAGCTAGAATCCTCTCCCCACACCTGTAGCTAGAATCCTCTCCCCTCACCTGTAGCTAGAATCCTCTCCTCACACCTGTAGCTAGAATCCTCTTCCCTCATCTGCAGCTAGAATCCTCTCCCCACACCTGTAGCTAGAATCCTCTCCTCACACCTGTAGCTAGAATCCTCTTCCCTCATCTGCAGCTAGAATCCTCTCCCCACATCTGTAGCTAGAATCCTCTCCTCACACCTGTAGCTAGAATCCTCTTCCAACACCTGTAGCTAGAATCCTCTACCCACATCTGCAGCTAGAATCCTCTCCCCACACCTGTAGCTAGAATCCTCTTCCCTCATCTGCAGCTAGAATCCTCTCCCCACACCTGTAGCTAGAATCCTCTCCTCACACCTGTAGCTAGAATCCTCTCCTCACACCTGTAGCTAGAATCCTCTCCTCACACCTGTAGCTAGAATCATCTTCCCTCATCTGCAGCTAGAATCCTCTCCCCACACATGTAGCTAGAATCCTCTTCCCTTATCTGCAGCTAGAATCCTCTTCCCTCATCTGTAGCTAGAATCCTCTCCTCACACCTGTAGCTAGAATCCTCTCCTCACACCTGTAGCTAGAATCCTCTCCTCACACCTGTAGCTAGAATCATCTTCCCTCATCTGCAGCTAGAATCCTCTCCCCACACCTGTAGCTAGAATCCTCTTCCCTTATATGCAGCTAGAATACTCTCCCCACACCTGTAGCTAGAATCCTCTCCTCACACCTGTAGCTAGAATCCTCTTCCCACACCTGTAGCTAGAATCCTCTCCTCACACCTGTAGCTAGAATCCTCTTCCCTCATCTGCAGCTAGAATCCTCTCCCCACACATGCAGCTAGAATCCTCTCCCTACACCTGTAGCTAGAATCCTCTCCCCACACCTGTAGCTAGAATCCTCTCCCCACACCTGTAGATAGAATCCTCTTCCCTAATCTGCAGCTAGAATCCTTTCCCCACACATGTAGCTAGAATCCTCTCCCCACACCTGTAGCTAGAATCCTCTCCCCACACCTGTAGCTAGAATCCTCTTACCTCATCTGTAGCTAGAATCCTCTCCCCACACCTGTAGCTGGAATCCTCTTCCCACATCTGCAGCTAGAATCCTCTCCCCACACCTGTAGCTAGAATCCTCTCCCCACACCTGTACCTAGAATCCTCCTCCCACACCTGTAGCTAGAATCCTCTCCCCACACATGTAGCTAGAATCCTCTCCCTACACCTGTAGCTAGAATCCTCTCCCCACACCTGTAGCTAGAATCCTCCCCCCACACCTGTACCTAGAATCCTCTCCCCACACCTGTAGCTAGAATCCTCTCCCCACACCTGTACCTAGAATCCTCTCCCCACACCTGTAGCTAGAATCCTCTCCCCACACATGTAGCTAGAATCCTCTCCCTACACCTGTAGCTAGAATCCTCTCCCCACACCTGTAGCTAGAATCCTCTCCCCACACCTGTAGCTAGAATCCTCTTCCATCTGCAGCTAGAATCCTCTCCCCAGACCTGCAGCTAGAATCCTCTCCCCACACATGTAGCTAGAATCCTCTCCTCACACCTGTAGCTAGAATCCTCTCCTCACACCTGTAGCTAGAATCCTCTTCCCTCATCTGCAGCTAGAATCCTCTCCCCACACATGTAGCTAGAATCCTCTCCCCACACCTGTAGCTAGAATCCTCTCCCCACATCTGCAGCTAGAATCCTCTCCCCACACCTGTAGCTAGAATTCTCTCCTCACATCTGTAGCTAGAATCCTCTTCCCTCATCTGTAGCTAGAATCCTCTCCCCACATCTGCAGCTAGAATCCTCTCCCCACACATGTAGCTAGAATCCTCCCCCGACACCTGTACCTAGAATCCTCTCCCCACACCTGTAGCTAGAATCCTCTCCCCACACCTGTACCTAGAATCCTCCTCCCACACCTGTAGCTAGAATCCTCTCCTCACACCTGTAGCTAGAATCCTCTTTCCTCATCTGCAGCTAGAATCCTCTCCCCACACCTGTACCTAGAATCCTCCTCCCACACCTGTAGCTAGAATCCTCTCCTCACACCTGTAGCTAGAATCCTCTCCCCACATCTGCAGCTAGAATCCTCTCCCCACACCTGTAGCTAGAATCCTCTCCCCACACCTGTAGCTAGAATCCTCTCCCCACACCTGTACCTAGAATCCTCCTCCCACACCTGTAGCTAGAATCCTCTCCTCACACCTGTAGCTAGAATCCTCTTCCCACACCTGCAGCTAGAATCCTCTCCCCACACCTGTAGCTAGAATCCTCTCCCCTCACCTGTAGCTAGAATCCTCTCCTCACACCTGTAGCTAGAATCCTCTTCCCTCATCTGCAGCTAGAATCCTCTCCCCACACCTGTAGCTAGAATCCTCTCCTCACACCTGTAGCTAGAATCCTCTTCCCTCATCTGCAGCTAGAATCCTCTCCCCACATCTGTAGCTAGAATCCTCTCCTCACACCTGTAGCTAGAATCCTCTTCCAACACCTGTAGCTAGAATCCTCTACCCACATCTGCAGCTAGAATCCTCTCCCCACACCTGTAGCTAGAATCCTCTTCCCTCATCTGCAGCTAGAATCCTCTCCCCACACCTGTAGCTAGAATCCTCTCCTCACACCTGTAGCTAGAATCCTCTCCTCACACCTGTAGCTAGAATCCTCTCCTCACACCTGTAGCTAGAATCATCTTCCCTCATCTGCAGCTAGAATCCTCTCCCCACACATGTAGCTAGAATCCTCTTCCCTTATCTGCAGCTAGAATCCTCTTCCCTCATCTGTAGCTAGAATCCTCTCCTCACACCTGTAGCTAGAATCCTCTCCTCACACCTGTAGCTAGAATCCTCTCCTCACACCTGTAGCTAGAATCATCTTCCCTCATCTGCAGCTAGAATCCTCTCCCCACACCTGTAGCTAGAATCCTCTTCCCTTATATGCAGCTAGAATACTCTCCCCACACCTGTAGCTAGAATCCTCTCCTCACACCTGTAGCTAGAATCCTCTTCCCACACCTGTAGCTAGAATCCTCTCCTCACACCTGTAGCTAGAATCCTCTTCCCTCATCTGCAGCTAGAATCCTCTCCCCACACATGCAGCTAGAATCCTCTCCCTACACCTGTAGCTAGAATCCTCTCCCCACACCTGTAGCTAGAATCCTCTCCCCACACCTGTAGATAGAATCCTCTTCCCTAATCTGCAGCTAGAATCCTTTCCCCACACATGTAGCTAGAATCCTCTCCCCACACCTGTAGCTAGAATCCTCTCCCCACACCTGTAGCTAGAATCCTCTTACCTCATCTGTAGCTAGAATCCTCTCCCCACACCTGTAGCTGGAATCCTCTTCCCACATCTGCAGCTAGAATCCTCTCCCCACACCTGTAGCTAGAATCCTCTCCCCACACCTGTACCTAGAATCCTCCTCCCACACCTGTAGCTAGAATCCTCTCCCCACACATGTAGCTAGAATCCTCTCCCTACACCTGTAGCTAGAATCCTCTCCCCACACCTGTAGCTAGAATCCTCCCCCCACACCTGTACCTAGAATCCTCTCCCCACACCTGTAGCTAGAATCCTCTCCCCACACCTGTACCTAGAATCCTCTCCCCACACCTGTAGCTAGAATCCTCTCCCCACACATGTAGCTAGAATCCTCTCCCTACACCTGTAGCTAGAATCCTCTCCCCACACCTGTAGCTAGAATCCTCTCCCCACACCTGTAGCTAGAATCCTCTTCCATCTGCAGCTAGAATCCTCTCCCCAGACCTGCAGCTAGAATCCTCTCCCCACACATGTAGCTAGAATCCTCTCCCCACACCTGTAGCTAGAATCCTCTCCTCACACCTGTAGCTAGAATCCTCTCCCCACACCTGTACCTAGAATCCTCCTCCCACACCTGTAGCTAGAATCCTCTCCTCACACCTGTAGCTAGAATCCTCTTTCCTCATCTGCAGCTAGAATCCTCTCCCCACACCTGTACCCAGAATCCTCCTCCCACACCTGTAGCTAGAATCCTCTCCTCACACCTGTAGCTAGAATCCTCTCCCCACATCTGCAGCTAGAATCCTCTCCCCACACCTGTAGCTAGAATCCTCTCCCCACACCTGTAGCTAGAATCCTCTCCCCACACCTGTACCTAGAATCCTCCTCCCACACCTGTAGCTAGAATCCTCTCCTCACACCTGTAGCTAGAATCCTCTTCCCACACCTGCAGCTAGAATCCTCTCCCCACACCTGTAGCTAGAATCCTCTCCCCTCACCTGTAGCTAGAATCCTCTCCTCACACCTGTAGCTAGAATCCTCTTCCCTCATCTGCAGCTAGAATCCTCTCTCCACACCTGTAGCTAGAATCCTCTCCTCACACCTGTAGCTAGAATCCTCTTCCCTCATCTGCAGCTAGAATCCTCTCCCCACATCTGTAGCTAGAATCCTCTCCTCACACCTGTAGCTAGAATCCTCTTCCAACACCTGTAGCTAGAATCCTCTACCCACATCTGCAGCTAGAATCCTCTCCCCACACCTGTAGCTAGAATCCTCTTCCCTCATCTGCAGCTAGAATCCTCTCCCCACACCTGTAGCTAGAATCCTCTCCTCACACCTGTAGCTAGAATCCTCTCCTCACACCTGTAGCTAGAATCCTCTCCTCACACCTGTAGCTAGAATCATCTTCCCTCTTCTGCAGCTAGAATCCTCTCCCCACACCTGTAGCTAGAATCCTCTTCCCTTATCTGCAGCTAGAATCCTCTTCCCTCATCTGTAGCTAGAATCCTCTCCTCACACCTGTAGCTAGAATC
Organism: Ariolimax columbianus; assembly: GCA_036924085.1. Taxonomy (NCBI): domain Eukaryota; kingdom Metazoa; phylum Mollusca; class Gastropoda; order Stylommatophora; family Arionidae; genus Ariolimax; species Ariolimax columbianus. The sequence goes on along the minus strand of JAVGWX010000003.1, from coordinate 144,617,170 downwards.
CTCTCCTCACACCTGTAGCTAGAATCCTCTCCTCACACCTGTAGCTAGAATCATCTTCCCTCATCTGCAGCTAGAATCCTCTCCCCACACCTGTAGCTAGAATCCTCTTCCCTTATATGCAGCTAGAATCCTCTCCCCACACCTGTAGCTAGAATCCTCTCCTCACACCTGTAGCTAGAATCCTCTTCCCACACCTGTAGCTAGAATCCTCTCCTCACACCTGTAGCTAGAATCCTCTTCCCTCATCTGCAGCTAGAATCCTCTCCCCACACATGCAGCTAGAATCCTCTCCCTACACCTGTAGCTAGAATCCTCTCCCCACACCTGTAGCTAGAATCCTCTCCCCACACCTGTAGATAGAATCCTCTTCCCTCATCTGCAGCTAGAATCCTTTCCCCACACATGTAGCTAGAATCCTCTCCCCACACCTGTAGCTAGAATCCTCTCCCCACACCTGTAGCTAGAATCCTCTTACCTCATCTGTAGCTAGAATCCTCTCCCCACACCTGTAGCTAGAATCCTCTCCCCACATCTGCAGCTAGAATCCTCTCCCCACACCTGTAGCTAGAATCCTCTCCCCACACCTGTACCTAGAATCCTCCTCCCACACCTGTAGCTAGAATCCTCTCCCCACACATGTAGCTAGAATCCTCTCCCTACACCTGTAGCTAGAATCCTCTCCCCACACCTGTAGCTAGAATCCTCCCCCCACACCTGTACCTAGAATCCTCTCCCCACACCTGTAGCTAGAATCCTCTCCCCACACATGTACCTAGAATCCTCTCCCCACACCTGTAGCTAGAATCCTCTCCCCACACATGTAGCTAGAATCCTCTCCCTACACCTGTAGCTAGAATCCTCTCCCCACACCTGTAGCTAGAATCCTCTCCCCACACCTGTAGCTAGAATCCTCTTCCATCTGCAGCTAGAATCCTCTCCCCAGACCTGCAGCTAGAATCCTCTCCCCACACATGTAGCTAGAATCCTCTCCCCACACCTGTAGCTAGAATCCTCTCCCCACACCTGTAGCTAGAATCCTCTTCCCTCATCTGCAGCTAGAATCCTCTCCCCACACCTGTAGCTAGAATCCTCTCCCCACATTTGCAGCTAGAATCCTCTCCCCACACCTGTAGCTAGAATCCTCTCCTCACATCTGTAGCTAGAATAAACTCCTCACATCTGCAGCTAGAATCCTCTTCCCTCATCTGCAGATAGAATCCTCTCCCCACACTTGTAGCCTGTTACAATCTGAATAGGATGATCAGGTCCGGCTTCATCTGTAATTTGTTAGCGTCCTTGAGAAAATGTATTGACCCAGTTATGTACTGTTTTACATGACAAACACTTCTCACCATAATAAACAGATAGTATTTTCTTATGAACATACTTTGCAGGAAGTCAGTTTGTCCCAAACAAATGCACAACAGTACACTGTTCTGTCATTGTACACTCTGTGAGCACTGATGTCATTTTTTATCAGAGTTGCAATTTATTGAAATTAATGTAAGTTACCCCCCAGTCAAATAGTCCACCAATTACTACTTACTTGAATCTTGGTATTCAATCAGACAAGGTTGCCTGCAAGGTTGCCTGCAAGGTAGCCAAAAGCTGATTGAATCTGTTCCTGTCCTTCACATTGGAGTACTATGACAGTCTAAAGACGTGGTGCAGGTCATTTCTTCATCTTGTTGGGGGACGGCTGTAGTTGTATAGCCATCAGAAAGACACCCTCCTCATCCATCTATCATCAGTCAGACCACATGGTCGACCAATCTGGATTTTCATATTGATGCAGAGTCAAAGACATCCCGGAACCAAGTTTGGTCACGGATGTCAGTATTTTGGATATGGTCTCTTAGACAGATATTTAGGACTATAAACTACATTGCTGTTTCGGTAATTCAGAGCTTCTCTGTCTGATGTCTGTAGACGTACACCCGTACACTACTGCTTGAACAACCATGCTGTTGAAGGTGTGCACCCTGGCCTTGGCGTCAATCATGTGCTGAAATATAGGTTTAATGCGGTTGAAGCAGAGCCAACCCGTCACTCTCCTGCACGAGATCCCCTTATCAGTGTTGTGGTGGTTGCCGATTTGCTGACTTAGGTATACGTACACATTGACATTATCGATGGGCTCACCTTCCAATAGCAGTTCCCCTATAGGGCCAAAAGTGTTCAGTAGAAATAGTCTTCTTAATATTGATGTTGAGGCCAACTACATTGAATGCTTAGTTCAGCTCATTTAGCCTTCGTTCAGCCTCTCACAATGTTGTCCACAAAACGTAGATGTTGGAACATCCATGTGTTGACACCTCGATTCTGCCAGTTTAGAGAACTAAAAACTTCTTCGAGGACAGCTGTGAACCAATTACTGCTGAATTGGAATACCACTAAAAAAAACAGGACAAACCAAAATCCAGTGGGATTGCACAAATGAGAATGACTTATATGTCCAAATTTAGCTGGCTTTCTTGGGCACAGAGTTTGTCTGCAGTCCCTCTTCTCTTGGTCAGACTATACTAATGCAGCCTTTTTGCAGGGCCACTGCCTGGAGGCAGAAAATGGTACTGATCAGCTCTGGTTTGCTGACCCTGATGCAAGCAGCCATCTATGAGTTGCTGACTTGCATCTTCAGCCCCATCCCTCATACAAGGTCTTATTGGCCATACTTGGAAGATGAAAATAACATTGGCATTATTGAGAATTTTCATAAAATATTTTAATTCTTAGACATAGCTATTTGATCATATATTATTTGTTTAGCTTTTGTTTGTCCATTCCTCAATGAAGACCTTGAAATAAAAGCATTTATTGTATCTGTGACTTGACTGATTGTAAAGTTGCATGTTCATCAATGGTATTCAGTTGTACTACAGTCACTCTTCTAATCTTATACTTGATTTATTTCAGTCCCTTCTAATCTTATACTTGATTTATTTCAGTCCCTTCTAACCTAATCTCTCAATTAGCTCTGCCTATCCTCTTGTGCTAATCATTATTACTTGTCATTATCCTCCCTTCCAGAAAGATCTGTTTTGACCTTCATCACCCTCTGGTCATCGATCATTTCAAGACCTTGTTAATTTGTTACTCACAAATCTAAGATAATCCAAACCACTTTTTGCTAGTCCATAAATAACTTAAACTGCATGTTTATATCCTCTGTACTTGTACCATTATCGGCAACTGTTTGCATCAAGTACTGTTGACCTATTTCTAAGCCCCTTCACAAATTCTCTGCCCATGAACAACATCTTGTCACAGAATGTTGCTGATTAGCTTTCGTATAAGTAGTTAAAGTTTGCCGTATTCAAGACTGTACATTAGCACTCACACTGTATGACATAGGCTGCCAGCTGAATTGACTCTTCCGGGGAACAGAGCAGACGTCCATGGTGAAGATCTCTCCGAAGTTGCAAGAACAAGTAATACCTGTAAGATGATAACACAGACAATGATATGTGCACTGATAACATCCGTAACATGCTAACACAGACAATGATATGTGCACAGACAACATACGTAACACGCTAACACAGACAATGATATGTCCACAGACAACATCCGTAACATGCTAACACAGACAATGATATGTGCACAGACAACATACGTAACATGCTAACACAGACAATGATATGTCCACAGACAACATCCGTAACATGCTAACACAGACAATGATATGTCCACAGACAACATCCGTAACATGCTAACACAGACAATGATATGTCCACAGACAACATCCGTAACATGCTAACACAGACAATGATATGTGCACAGATACCTAACCTCGGAGAACACATATTATAAATGTCAAATTAAGAAATGTACGAGTGGACAAATTGGTTACCATGAAAACACACAAGTGATATCATGTTAATGAATGAATTCTCCAGCAGCAGATATGTACAGAATGGCCAACAACAAGAGCAAACTGTAGAAATGCTAGACCAGACTAATGATACAATGAGACAGTACATGAAATGTCAGACCAGACTAATGATACAATGAGACAGTACATGAAATGTCAGACCAGACTAATGATACAATGAGACAATACATGAAATGCCAGGCCAGACTAATGATACAATGAGACAGTACATGAAATGCCAGACCAGACTAATGATACAATGAGACAGTACATGAAATGCCAAGCCAGACTAATGATATAATGAGACAGTACATGAAATGCCAGGCCAGACTAATGATACAATGAGACAGTACATGAAATGTCAGACCAGACTAATGATACAATGAGACAGTACATGAAATTCCAGACCAGACTAATGATACAATGAGACAGTACATGAAATGCCAGACTAATGATACAATGAGACAGTACATGAAATGCCAGGCCAGACTAATGATACAATGAGACAGTACATGAAATGCCAGGCCAGACTAATGATACAATGAGACAGTACATGAAATGCCAGGCCAGACTAATGATACAATGAGACAGTACATGAAATGCCAGGCCAGACTATTGATACAATGAGACAGTACATGAAATGCCAGGCCAGACTAATGATACAATGAGACAGTACATGAAATGCCAGGCCAGACTAATGATACAATGAGACAGTACATGAAATATCAGACCAGACTAATGAGACAGTACATGAAATCTACAAAGAGAAAGAAAACAGAAGAGACCAACTAAAAAGTCTGCTCCAGAAATGAGAAATGTTTGCTATATGACTTGCCATCTGTAGCAAGACTACAACCAACAGGCAATTTGGTTAGGTCACATGATGCGATGGAATAGCTGTGACTACTTTATTGATAATTCTAGTTATCAACTACAATTATAAACACAATGTTCCACCAGATTGGGTTTACTGGTTGCCATTCAGCTCTTCTCAAACCTTGTACAATCTCCTGTCAAATGCATGCCTATTGAGACTGTTTGTGTCACTGTGTAATGTGATCTAAATATTCTGTAAGCTGTCATTAACCAGTACTTGGTGAAGATGTGATCAAATATATTTTCATCCAGAGCCACTGGATACACTGATCCATGTAGATGTGATACAAGTGAGGAAGGTAATATGGTGTAAGTTTTAAGGAATGACATGGTACAAGTTATGAGAGTTGATCTAGTACAATCCATGAGAGATGAGGTGGTACAATCTTTGAGATGATGTGGTACAATCTATCAAAGATGATCTGGTACAAGTTTTCAGAGATGATCTGGTACAATCTATCAGAGATGTGTGTAACAGTTCCAGCTGGAGCATGGGCGTTTAGGGCAGGGGAGATTGGGCTGATGACTCTAGGAACAAAAGTTGCCTGAATGCGTGCCAAGGTCAATCACCGTCTCGACACTAGGTCGACAAAGGAAATGAGAATTTGTCTGGTACAGAGGGGTATTCTGGGCTGAGGTGGGGGTTTGTAGCTGACCACTCTGGCATTCCGAATTAGCGTAGTGGGGGTTGGTGACAGTTATGTGCCAACACAACCGGCTATGACATTTAGAATGACAGTGATTCGTGGATAATCATCGATTAATAACTAGTTGGGGGTAGTAACAAATTAGAGTGATGGCTAAGTCAGACAACCAACAGGAGACCATTGGACAGCCATGATGTTGCTTGAGATTATAAAATACTCGGTAAAGATGAACTCAAACAGACTGGCTAGGAAAGAGATTGGCTAGGAGAGTGACTGAGAAGCTGTTAGTAGTCTGAGAGTGAGTGAGTATGCAGGGTGACTGAACTAGAATACACCTCGAGTATTGGCCAGTCGCTCTATAGGTGTTTATGTTGGACACCCTGTGAACAGTAAGACATCTGAATGTATGTCGTACGTGTAGGACACCTAGTGAACGATGCGTGATCTAATTACTTATGAATGTACAGATTCATGTGAATACGCGAAGTAAGCTAAGTATTTGTAAATGCACAGATCGACTGATGGTAAATGATCTGATTGCAATTGTGAATGTACAGATCACCTAAGGACGAGATCTGAATGTGTGTGAGGTATGTGCAGGACACTTTGGGAACGATTTGTGTTCTGATTATTTGTGTATGCACAGATCGACTGAGTATGTGACCACAAGTGAGTACGTGATCCGACTATAAGTGACGTGATCTAATTCCATATGAATGCACAGATCGTCTGAGCATACGTGAACTGGTTGAATGTGGATGTACAGATCACCTGACTGAAGGTGATCTGATTGTGTGTGAATGCACAGAACGACTGAGTATGTAATCCGATCGCGAGGACGAGTTAGTGATTGTGTGTGCAGATAAGGGAACAAGAATCTGGGTTTTGTTGTTTGATGGAACCATCAAAAGCTAAGTGCTTACAAACCTCCTATGTAGTTCAATATATATAGAAATATACATTATGATTATTTAGTTTAGATGTACTTTGTTCTTTATGTTAATAAATCATATTTAGTGTTTACTGTGTTATTTACTGTGTGAAGTGGTGTTGTTCGTGAAGATACATGTTGTACTCTTTAGATAAGTCTACTACTCAGCTAAACCTAGACTCTACCACATGTGGTATAATCCATCAGAGATGATCTAGTATAATCTATCAGAGATGATCTAGTATAATCTATCAGAGATGATCTGGTGCAAGTTATCAGACACGAATTGCCAAAATAATTTAACCACAGCCAGCTTCTTGTTTTTATTATTCCAACAGTACATTAGCACTTAGTAGCTAATACCGAAATACTATTTTCAAAAAATCATCTAAGACGCTGACCTATTACCAAAATATAGAACTTTTGAGCTCCCAGCTATAAAGCAGTGTCATATCAGCATGTCATTTTTGTTTAAAAACACACTTGACATATACTTCACCTTGTAATCTCTTCATGTAGTTTCATGGGATCTTCAGGGTAAAACTTGGCACGGAAACAGAGAACCATCTTGCTGAGACCTGACAAGAAACAACTGTTTATCATCAACTGTTTATCATCAACTGTTTAGCTAACGTTTCACATGTTCACAGAAATATTCATATCTTAAGCTAAGTTAAGAATTGCTTTAGGAATCAAAAGCTGGAGATCAGTTAAAGTTTCTAATTTCCACACAAACAATATGTCCGTCAGGAAAGTTCTAGAAGGAATTTTGTTTGGGCATGTATAGTCAGTATTATTTGCTGGGGGGGAGATAGTGTATATGTGAGGACGAGTTTCTGTGTGTTTACTTGGACAAATCCATGTGTCGTTGTTACAGGCCTCTCAGTGTCACTACAAGCACTTAATAATTGCTACCTGAGATAGTCACAGATCAGTGAGCAGAAACCTCAGCAAAGTCCGCAGGGGGTTCAAAACAAAATAATTACGGGAATACATATATATATACACACACACACACATTTATCCTGTGTGTGTGTATTGGAAATTCAACTTGAAAGGTCCTCTACTGAGGTAGCACCATATTTGTGTAATATTATGAGAATGGCACTCATTCAGGTTGGGTATGACTGTGCCACATTTTGTTTTTGTCTATGGTTTGTTCTAAACTGTCTTCATTTTGCTGTAACTAGCAAGCAGGCATTATGAGAGGAATTGTGGGATCACCACTACACTCCTGGATATTTGCCTTTCTCTATTGTTATCTTGATGTGCTATTTGTTGATTTAATGCTGGAAATTACAACAATTTTCCTTTTATCGGCTGCCTTTGGGGAAGACTGAATGAAAACATACGAGATGAACAAGCTCTAATATAGATGACTTAACCAGTGCTACTATGTTTTCAATCTTTAATTCAACTGCTCCCATTTTTCGTCTCAACTGCATTTTAATGACTGTGGTCTGACCAATTTGTTGGAAGACTAGTCAATCAAGATTGACACAAAGGAGTTTCTACTTGAATTTTAAACGTAATGTGTTTCGTCAATAATTCATCGCATCTACTCATATTTGCACATCTCACAGTAACAATGTAAAAATATCAGGGACAATGTAGAAACATCAGGAACAAGGTAGAAACATCAAGGACAAGGTAGAAACATCAGGGACAAAGTAGAAACATCAGGGACAAGGTAGAAACATTAGCGACAAGGTAGAAACATCAAGGGCAGGGTAGGAACATTAGCGACAAGGTAGAAACATCAGGGACAAGGTAGAAACATTAGCGACAAGGTAGAAACATCAAGGGCAAGGTAGAAACATCAGGGACAAGGTAGAAACATTAGCGACAAGGTAGAAACATCAGGGACAAGGTAGAAACATCAAGGACAAGGTAGAAACATCAAGGGCAAGGTAGAAACTAAAGTGCGCAGGTTTCCCAGACTAAACTTGCACCAAAAGTTCAAACCAGCCAGCATCTGAACAATAATCACATGAGGCATCCAGTTTCCCAACAACCACCCTTTTATCTTCCAGCTCAAACAAAACACTAGATTATCAGTTTTCAGGTCAATATACTGTGTACTCAACTTCATCTCTCAGTAAAGAGTTCAGGTTTGCACACTGAAATCCAATAAATGGTACAGACTTCACCACTTGCTGTAAATGGTACAGACTTCACCACTTGCTGTAAATGGTACAGACTTCACCACTTGCTGTAAATGGTACAGACTTCACCACTTGCTGTAAATGGTACAGACTTCACCACTTGCTGTAAATGGTACAGACTTCACCACTTGCTGTAAATGGTACAGACTTCACCACTTGCTGTAAATGGTACAGACTTCCCCACTTGCTATAAATGGTACATACTTCACCACCTTCTGTAATCTAAAATTATTTCAAGGAGAAATTAGTAGAGTGATTCAATTTACTCCAGCTAACCTTTCATTTTTTCCTATAGCTGGCCAGATTAAGCAGCCAGTTAAGATGACCTCATCCCAGCCATCAATATAAACCACATCTGTGGCATACATTCTACAAGTAACAGCTGTCAGCTCTAAGAATTTGTGCAAATCTTTTCCTTCATTTCTCCACCCTTGTTGTCATTAGTCTCCGTGGGGAGATCCAAGTGAACACATGTGATCTGATTAGCCTCCGTGGGGAGATCCAACTTTTGAGTGTACATGTGAACACATGTGATCTGATTGTGAACATGACATATGTCACAACCTGGTATTTGTCTTTTCGCTCGCCATGTTATCTTGTGTACACATGAAGTAAAGTTCTCTGGATAAAGGTTGCTGGGGTGGAGAGTTCTGTAAGGCTCCCAAATAGTTTTGAGTTGCCTAAGCATATTTCAGTCTCCTTCTCTGACGCTTGTACTAAAAAGGATGCTGTATCATAGTTTACAGCGAGGCTACGATCCCTGCACCTTTCCGTCTCACACATCCGATTTCAATTGGCTTGTTTGTGGGCACCGGGTCTGCCTTGCCAGTGTGATCCCTCTTCCCCCAGTCATTTTTCACTAGGTGAGCATGGGCCAGCGATTGGAGGCTACATGGAGTCTTGGTCCATTGTGGTTCGCTGACCATGGCCACTTTTGTTCTACTCAATCTGTTTTATTCTGTTCTCAAGCAGAACAGGATTATCTGTGCTGTCTCTCTCAACCGTGGATAATCAAGGACAAACAAATGCTATCACAGTCAACTTCAGACGATACTCCGAACCAGTCTGCCATCCACAAGTGTTGTCCTTCACCAAACACACTTCCCCTACAGAGTGCCATGATGTCACGTTTAAGAATATGTCACCTTCACCAGACACACCCTACCTACAGAGTGCCATGATGTCACGTTAAGAATCTGTCACCTTCACCAAACACACCCCACCTACAGAGTGCCATTTATTTCATGCTCAGTCATCCATATATTTTCTAGCACCCAGTACCACACATTATTTAGGTCTAGTCCTACAACCTACAAAAGCTCCTTGGAAATCATCATAATAAATGTCCCACTAATTGTTTTGTCTGCTGTTTTTTGTCAAACTAGCTGGAGAGACAACTTACCAATAGTCAACTAGGTTGGAAGTACCAGAGAAACAACTTACCAATAGTCAACTAGGTTGGAAGTACCAGAGAAACAACTTACCAATAGTCAACTAGGTTAGAAGTACCAGAGAGACAACTTACCAATAGTCAACTAGGTTGGAAGTACCAGAGAGACAACTTACCAATAGTCAACTAGGTTGGAAGTACCAGAGAGACAGCTTACCAATAATCAACTAGGTTGGAAATACACAAAAGACAACTTACCAATAGTCAACTAGGTTGGAAATACACAAAAGACAACTTACCAATAGTCAACTAGGTTGGAAGTACATAAGAGACAACTTACCAATAATCAACTAGGTTGGAAATACACAAAAGACAACTTACCAATAGTCAACTAGGTTGGAAATACACAAAAGACAACTTACCAATAATCAACTAGGTTGGAAATACACAAAAGACAACTTACCAATAGTCAACTAGGTTGGAAATACACAAAAGACAACTTACCAATAGTCAACTAGGTTGGAAATACACAAAAGACAACTTACCAATAGTCAACTAGGTTGGAAATACACAAAAGACAACTTACCAATAGTCAACTAGGTTGGAAGTACATGAGAGACAACTTACCAATAGTCAACTAGGTTGAAAGTACGAGAGAGACAACTTACCAATAGACAACTAGGTTGGAAGTACCAGAGAGACAATCTACCAGTCACTATTTGTCATCATTGTACCTTGTACCAGTACTGTTTGTCATTCTTGTGCCAGTACTGTTGTCATCCTTGTTCATATGCCAGTACTGTTGTTATCCTTGTACCTTATGCCAGTACTGTTGTCATCTGTGTACCTTGTGCCAGTACTGTTGTCATCTGTGTACCTTGTGCCAGTACTGTTGTCATGCTGGTGTGTGGACAGATTGTTGAGACACAATTGATGACAGCCGTGCAGGTCTACATTATGTCTCACATTCACACAGAGTGTATGATTTTTTGAGGACCAATCAAACTAAAGATATGACATTTAGTTTTGGGATTGCAGTCCATATATTTCCAGTTAGCAGGCTGTATGTTTCCAACTTCTGTTCTAAATCAAGCTAACATCTTCTGAGGCCATTTTCTGGACACCCCTTCTCTCCATTCATCTCCGACTCCAGTAACGTCACTGTTCCAGTTCCTTCATGCACCTCCGTGTTCGCGGACAACCTCAAGCTACTATACCATTCAGCTTCACACAAGTTTTGCATTCATAACATCCCCCATGTTGATGGTACAAAATAGGTGGTCTAGCTAGATGCCAGAGTGATCTGTCTGATCTTTGTGTATGACAAGAATAGCACCACTGCCTCACAGAGAGGATGTCGAAAGAGGCGACTAACTGTGTGACATGGCATAACACCGGCCATGGTTAGGTAGTTTGTTTAGAGCGACATAGATGGCACCTAATAGGATGCGGATCTACTTCGCTCTAGTGTTTGAGTCCATTAAGATGGACTCGGACATCGGTTAACCACCTTCCGTAAGCTCTTGTCCCAAACGCAACTAAGTATTAAGCTGCTCGAGCCTAGCCTGCTAAGCAGGAAACCCTTCTCCCAGCTACATCCAGCTCATACCAGAGCTAGGATCTGCACAGGGGTATCTGCCCCTGTAGAAGTACAGGTCGACTAAGAACTAAGCTAGATTCTATGAGAATTGACATCCATTGGGACTTGGGCTTGTATTACTGCTCAATCATCTGTCCCATTGGTCCCTTGTATATAGGTGAGTGTGTTGCTAGGTGAGTGTGTTGGTAGGTGAGTGTGTTGGTAGGTGAGTGTGTTGGTAGGTGAGTGTGTTGGTAGGTGAGTGAGTTGATAGGTGAGTGTTTTGTTAGGTGAGTGTGTTGGTAGGTGAGTGTGTTGGTAGGTGAGTGTGTTGGTAAGTGAGTGTGTTGGTAAATGAGTGTGTTGGTAGGTGAGTGTGTTAGTAGGTGAGTGTGTTGGTAGGTGAGTGTGGTGGTAGGTGAGTGTGTTGGTAGGTGAGTGTGTTGCTAGGTGAGTATGTTGGTAGGTGAGTGTGTTGCTAGGTGAGTGTGTTGGTAGGTGAGTGTGGTGATAGGTGAGTGAGTTGCTAGGTGAGTGTGTTGGTAGGTGAGTGTGTTGCTAGGTGAGTGTGTTGCTAGGTGAGTGTGTTGGTAGGTGAGTGTGTTGGTAGGTAAGTGTGTTGGTAGGCGAGTGTGTTGGTAGGTGAGTGTGTTGGTAGGTGAGTGTGTTGATAGGTGAGTGTGTTGCTAGGTGAGTGTGTTGCTAGGTGAGTGTGTTGGTAGGTGAGTGTGTTGGTAGGTGAGTGTGTTGGTAGTTGAGTGTGTTGGTAGGTGAGTGTGTTGGTAGTTGAGTGTATTGGTAGGTGAGTGTGTTGGTAGGTGAGTGTTTTGGTAGTTGAGTGTGTTGGTAGGTGAGTGTGTTGGTAGTTGAGTGTGTTGGTAGGTGAGTGTGTTGGTAGGTGAGTGTATTGATAGGTGAGTGTGTTGATAGGTGAGTGTGTTGGTAGTTGAGTGTGTTGGTAGGTGAGTGTGTTGGTATGTGAGTGTGTTATTAGGTGAGTGTGTTGGTAGGTGAGTGTGTTGGTAGGTGAGTGTGTTGGTAGGTGAGTGTGTTGGTAGGTGAGTGTGTTGGTAGGTGAGTGTGTTGCTAGGTGAGTATGTTGCTAGGTGAGTGTGTTGCTAGGTGAGTGTGTTGGTAGGTGAGTGTCTTGGTAGGTGAGTGTGTTGGTAGGCGAGTGTGTTGGTAGGAGAGTGTGTTGGTAGGTGAGTGTGTTGATAGGTGAGTGTGTGTTTAGGTGAGTGTGTTGGTAGGTGAGTGTGTCGCTAGGAGAGTGTGTTGGTAGGTGAGTGTGTTGGTAGGTGAGTGTGTTGGTAGGTGAGTGTGTTGGTAGGTGAGTGTTTTGGTAGTTAGAGTGTGTTGGTAGGTGAGTGAGTTGGTAGGTGAGTGGGTTGGTAGGTGAGTGTGTTGGTAGTTGAGTGTGTGGGTAGGTGAGTGTGTTGGTAGGTGAGTGTGCTGGTAGGTGAGTGTGTTGGTAGGCGAGTGTGTTGGTAGGTGAGAGTGATGGTAGGTGAGTGTGTTGGTAGGTGAGTGTGTTGGTAGTTGAGTGTGTTGGTAGGTGAGTGTGTTGGTAGGTGAGTGAGTTGATAGGTGAGTGTTTTGTTAGGTGAGTGTGTTGGTAGGTGAGTGTGTTGGTAGGTGAGTGTGTTGGTAAGTGAGTGTGTTGGTAAATGAGTGTGTTGGTAGGTGAGTGTGTTGCTAGGTGAGTGTGTTAGTAGGTGAGTGTGTTGGTAGGTGAGTGTGTTGGTAGGTGAGTGTGTTGGTAGGTGAGTGTGTTGGTAGGCGAGTGTGTTGCTAGGTGAGTATGTTGGTAGGTGAGTGTGTTGCTAGGTGAGTGTGTTGGTAGGTGAGTGTGGTGATAGGTGAGTGAGTTGCTAGGTGAGTGTGTTGGTAGGTGAGTGTGTTGGTAGGTGAGTGTGTTGGTAGGTGAGTATGTTGGTAGGTGAGTGTGTTGCTAGGTGAGTGTGTTGGTAGGTGAGTGTGGTGATAGGTGAGTGAGTTGCTAGGTGAGTGTGTTGGTAGGTGAGTGTGTTGGTAGGTGAGTGTGTTGCTAGGTGAGTGTGTTGGTAGGTGAGTGTGTTGCTAGGTGAGAGTGTTGGTAGGTGAGTGAGTTGATAGGTGAGTGTTTTGTTAGGTGAGTGTGTTTTTAGGTGAGTGTGTTGGTAAATGAGTGTGTTGGTAGGTGAGTGTGTTGGTAGGTGAGTGTGTTGGTAGGTGAGTGTGTTGGTAGGTGAGTATGTTGCTAGGTGAGTGTGTTGCTAGGTGAATGTGTTGGTAGGTGAGTGAGTTGCTAGGTGAGTGTGTTGGTAGGTGAGTGTGTTGGTAGGTGAGTGTGTTGGTAGGTGAGTGTGTTGCTAGGTGAGTGTGTTGGTAGGTGAGTGTGTTGGTAGGTGAGTGTGTTGGTAGTTGAGTGTGTTGGTAGGTGAGTGTGTTGGTAGGTGAGTGTGTTGGTAGTTGAGTGTGTTGGTAGGTGAGTGTTTTGGTAGTTGAGTGTTTTGGTAGGTGAGTGAGTTGGTAGGTGAGTGTATTGGTAGTTGAGTGTGTTGGTAGGTGAGTGTGTTGGTAGGTGAGTGTGTTGGTAGGTGAGTGTGTTGGTAGGTGAGAGTGATGGTAGGTGAGTGTGTTGGTAGGTGAGTGTGTTGGTAGTTGAGTGTGTTGGTAGTTGAGTGTGTTGGTAGGTGAGTGTGTTGGTAGGTGAGTGAGTTGATAGGTGAGTGTTTTGTTAGGTGAGTGTGTTGGTAGGTGAGTGTGTAGGTAGGTGAGTGTGTTGGTAAGTGAGTGTGTTGGTAAATGAGTGTGTTGCTAGGTGAGTGTGTTAGTAGGTGAGTGTGTTGGTAGGTGAGTGTGTTGCTAGGTGAGTGTGTTGGTAGGTGAGTGTGGTGGTAGGTGAGTGAGTTGCTAGGTGAGTGTGTTGGTAGGTGAGTGTGTTGCTAGGTGAGTGTGTTGGTAGGTGAGTGTGTTGCTAGGTGAGAGTGTTGGTAGGTGAGTGAGTTGCTAGGTGAGTGAGTTGCTAGGTGAGTGTGTTGGTAGGTGAGTGTGTTGGTAGGTGAGTGTGTTGGTAGGCGAGTGTGTTGGTAAATGAGTGTGTTGGTAGTTGAGTGTGTTGGTAGGTGAGTGTGTTGGTAGGTGAGAGTGTTGGTAGGTGAGTGAGTTGCTAGGTGAGTGAGTTGCTAGGTGAGTGTGTTGATAGGTGAGTGTTTTGTTAGGTGAGTGTGTTGGTAGGTGAGTGTGTTGGTAAATGAGTGTGTTGGTAGGTGAGTGTGTTGGTAGGTGAGTGTGTTGGTAGGTGAGTGTGTTGGTAGGTGAGTATGTTGCTAGGTGAGTGTGTTGCTAGGTGAATGTGTTGGTAGGTGAGTGAGTTGCTAGGTGAGTGAGTTGCTAGGTGAGTGTGTTGGTAGGTGAGTGTGTTGGTAGGTGAGTGTGTTGGTAGGTGAGTGTGTTGCTAGGTGAGTGTGTTGGTAGGTGAGTGTGTTGGTAGGTGAGTGTGTTGGTAGTTGAGTGTGTTGGTAGGTGAGTGGGTTGGTAGTTGAGTGTGTTTGTAGGTGAGTGTGTTGGTAGGTGAGTGTTTTGGTAGTTGAGTGTTTTGGTAGGTGAGTGAGTTGGTAGGTGAGTGTGTTGGTAGTTGAGTGTGTTGGTAGGTGAGTGTGTTGGTAGGTGAGTGTGTTGGTAGGTGAGTGTGTTGGTAGGTGAGAGTGATGGTAGGTGAGTGTGTTGGTAGGTGAGTGTGTTGGTAGTTGAGTGTGTTGGTAGTTGAGTGTGTTGGTAGGTGAGTGTGTTGGTAGGTGAGTGAGTTGATAGGTGAGTGTTTTGTTAGGTGAGTGTGTTGGTAGGTGAGTGTGTTGGTAAGTGAATGTGTTGGTAAATGAGTGTGTTGGTAGGTGAGTGTGTTGGTAGTTGAGTGTGTTGGTAGTTGAGTGTGTTGGTAGGTGAGTGTGTTGGTAGGTGAGTGTGTTGCTAGGTGAGTGTGTTGGTAGGTGAGTGTGTTGCTAGGTGAGTGTGTTGGTAGGTGAGTGTGTTGCTAGGTGAGAGTGTTGGTAGGTGAGTGAGTTGCTAGGTGAGTGTGTTGGTAGGTGAGTGTGTTGGTAGGTGAGTGTGTTAGTAGGTGAGTGTGTTGGTAGGTGAGTGTGTTGGTAGGTGAGTGTGTTGGTAGGTGAGTGTGTTGGTAGGTGAGTGTGTTGGTAGTTGAGTGTGTTGGTAGGTGAGTGTGTTGGTAGATGAGTGTGTTGGTAGTTGAGTGTGTTGGTAGGTGAGTGTGTTGGTAGGTGAGTGAGTTGATAGGTGAGTGTTTTGTTAGGTGATTGTGTTTTTAGGTGAGTGTGTTGGTAGGTGAGTGTGTTGCTAGGTGAGTGTGTTGGTAGGTGAGTGTGTTTGTAGGTGAGTGTGTTGGTAGTTGAGTGTGTTGCTAGGTGAGTGTGTTGGTAGGTGAGTGTGTTTGTAGGTGAGTGTGTTGGTAGGTGAGTGTGTTGGTAGGTGAGTGTGTTGTTAGTTGAGTGTGTTGGTAGTTGAGTGTGTTGTTAGTTGAGTGTGTTGGTAGGTGAGTGTGTTGTTAGTTGAGTGTGTTGGTAGGTGAGTGTGTTGGTAGGTGAGTGTGTTGTTAGTTGAGTGTGTTGGTAGGTGAGTGTGTTGGTAGGTGAGTGTGTTGTTAGTTGAGTGTGTTGGTAGGTGAGTGTGTTGTTAGTTGAGTGTGTTGGTAGGTGAGTGTGTTGGTAGGTGAGTGTGTTGTTAGTTGAGTGTGTTGGTAGGTGAGTGTGTTGGTAGGTGAGTGTGTTGTTAGTTGAGTGTAATGAAGCACGAAACAATATTTTCTGTCAAATGTTCTGATATAATAAAACTGTTCTGACATTGACAAAAAGAATGCTTTGTACCCCTGCCCCCCCCCCCCCCTTTCTTGGTGCATAAACAGACAAGATGTTCACAACAATGCTTGATTTATGGCTGGGTGTGTGATGTATTGTGTTCTCGCAATAAAGGACATTCAATAATGTTATTACCTTTCAGTTGCTTGTACACGGTCTTAAATGGGTCAAGCCAATGCTGGGAAAAGAGGTCATGCTTGGTAAACAAATGTGAAAGTGCTTCAATTTGTTGTAAACAAAATCTAAGAGAAGCAACATACAAGGTTCAATATGTTGTAAATGAAATGTAAGAGAGACAGCATATAAGGAAGGAATTTAACAATGGTCCAATCATGTTTGTGACTACAATTGACAAATATGATTTATTCACAAGACAGCAAATGATCAGTTCTGTGCTAGTACTTCTGGTGAAACAGAAACCAGTTATGAAGGTCACAGCTAGCAGTTACCATGATAGTTTCACTAATACACTCTATCTGTGACAAACTCTAATTAGTACACTCTGTGATGGACTCTAACTAACTTACTCATGATAGTTTCATTAATACCCTCTATCTGTGACAAACTCTTATTAGTACACTCTGTAATGGACTCTAACTAACTTACTCATGATAGTTTCACTAATACACTCTATCTGTGACAAACTCTAATTAGTACACTCTGTGATGGACTCTAACTAACTTACTCATGATAGTTTCACTAATACACTCTATCTGTGACAAACTATAACATACTCATGATTGTTGTTGTTGTATGCGAATGCCCACAATGAGTACGTTTCCTCATTTGTGCGCCTTGAAAAGGTCGTTAAGTGACAGGTTGCAGTAGCTTTCCTCACATCCTGTGAAGGTGGACCGGGGTTCTCCAGACAGTTGTGCTATGCTTAGCTTCATCTGTGTGTCACTCACTACTAAGGGGACTACGTCGATCCATCACCTTGTTAGCCAGGCTGCCATAAAAACAGCCCATTTCCAGGGAGGGCTTCTAGGAAGCCGAGGTGAGGGTCTTGGCCAAAATGTTTTGCCTTACCCTAACTAACATGTCTGATCAGCATGTTTCGCCTGATCAGACGTTAGTCTCCCTCCCAATACCCACGACAGTTCCATTAATACACACTGTTTCTAACATACCCGTTGATTTTCTGTATCAACATAGCGAAGTCCGAAATAATCCTTTTCCACCAAGTTCAGTTTTTCACATACTCGGTCAAACAGCCAGAGTCCTAGCGTATCTTTCTGCAAAAGAAAGTGCACATCTCCTATACATATATATGTGAATATGACTACAAATGTGCATTATTTAAGTTATATGTTTGTGTGAACACAACTACAAATGTGCACATATCACGTATGCGCACAGCTACAACTAGCAAGACCAGATGCCTTTCAATGTGCTGTTTCTACTTCACTCACTTTATTGTAAATACCAGATATATTGTACCATATCTGACAGTTGATTAACTTCCTCTAGCCTATGGATATTCCCAGACTACCTATGAGGTAGCAGGTAGTGTGACGTTAGTTATCAATTTCAAAGATCGATTTCCAAATGATTATTTACAGGTTTCATGTACATTCTGGTTCCAGGATGCCAAAGACTCGAACCTACTCCCAACACCATTAGAAGACCTGGACACTTTATGATAGAGGCCACTAGTGTTGCTCACACTTTGGGAACATGTGATAGAACTGAGAGCTCAGCCTTAATCTCACAGCTAAGGCAACACATGGGACAAAGTTGCTATTGGACAGTATCTTCTCCTACGGGTTTATTGGAGAATAACTCGACAAACAGAAAGTGAAAGTGCAGTGTGCTACCACACAGACCATGTGTCAGACCAGATTTCCTTTCATTTGTCTAATACCATCTACAAATCTTAATACAATTAATGAAATATAAAAAAGCAAAGCATAGTAGTTGTGTCCTCAGCAGCATTACATTTGTTTCCAGATTTGTAAACTGTGTACCAGCTAAAGATGTGTTTGCAAGCATGTCCTGAAGAAATTTGATATGAACACCTGCAACTGGGAGGAACTTGTCAAGGACAGACCAGGCTGGAGGCGGGCTTTGTGTGTTGGTCTGCAGACAGGGGAAGATAAGATGCGTCAAGATGCAGACTACAAACATTTGCGGGGAAAGCTAGGGCAACAACTGACTGTCTCCTCTCTAGCGTGAAGTCCATTATCTCTCGAGACTGACAGGATGCCAATCAAAACTAGCTAGCAAATGATTTGCTGTGTACCAGCTAGCACATAGTAAACTGTGTACCAGCTAGCATATAGTAAACTGTGTACCATACCAGCTAACATATAGTAAACTGTGTGCCAGCTAGCATATAGTAAACTGTGTTCCAGCTAGCACATAGTAAACTGTGTACCATACCAACTAGCATATAGTAAACTGTGTACCAGCTAGCATATAGTAAACTGTGTACCATACCAGCTAGCATATAGTAAACTGTGTACCATACCGGCTAGCATATAGTAAACTGTGTGCCATACCAGCTAGCATATAGTAAACTGTGTACCATACCGGCTAGCATATAGTAAACTGTGTACCAACTAGCATATAGTAAACTGTGTACCAACTAGCATATAGTAAACTGTGTACCAGCTACCATATAGTAAACTGTGTACCAGCTAGAATATAGTAAACTGTGTGCCATACCAGCTAACATATAATAAACTGTGTACCATACCAGCTAACATATAGTAAACTGTGTACCAGCTAGCATTTAGTAAACTGTGTACCAGCTAGCATATAGTAAACTGTGTACCATACCATCTAGCATATAGTAAACTGTGTACCATACCAGCTAGCATATAGTAAACTGTGTACCAGCTAGCATATAGTAAACTGTGTACCATACCAGCTAGCATATAGTAAACTGTGTACCATACCAGCTAACATATAGTAAACTGTGTACCAGCTAAAATTTCGTAAACTGTGTACCAGCTAGCATATAGTAAACTGTGTACCAGCTAGCATATAGTAAACTGTGTACCATACCAGCTAGCATATAGTAAACTGTGTACCAGCTAGCATATAGTAAACTGTGTACCATACCAGCTAACATATAGTAATCTGTGTACCAGCTAGCATATAGTAAACTGTGTACCATACCAGTCAGCATATAGTAAACTGTGTACCATACCATTCAGCATATAGTAAACTGTGTACCCTACCAGTCAGCATATAGTACACTGTGTACCAGCTAGCATATAGTAAACTGTGTACCAGCTAGCATATAGTAAACTGTGTACCATACCAGCTAACATATAGTAAACTGTGTACCATACCAGCTAACATATAGTAAACTGTGTACCATACCAGCTAACATATAGTAAACTGTGTACCAGCTAGCATATAGTAAACTGTGTACCATACCAGCTAGCATATAGTAAACTGTGTACCAGCTAGCATATAGTAAACTGTGTGCCATACCAGCTAGCATATAGTAAACTGTGTACCAGCTAGCATATAGTAAACTGTGTACCATACCAGCTAGCATATAGTAAACTGCGTACCATACCGGCTAGCATATAGTAAACTGTGTGCCCTACCAGCTAGCATATAGTAAACTGTGTACCATACCGGCTAGCATATAGTAAACTGTGTACCAACTAGCATATAGTAAAATGTGTACCAACTAGCATATAGTAAACTGTGTACCAGCTACCATATAGTAAACTGTGTACCAGCTAGAATATAGTAAACTGTGTGCCATACCAGCTAACATATAGTAAACTGTGTACCATACAAGCTAACATATAGTAAACTGTGTACCAGCTAGCATTTAGTAAACTGTGTACCAGCTAGCATATAGTAAACTGTGTACCATACCATCTAGCATATAGTAAACTGTGTACCATACCAGCTAGCATATAGTAAACTGTGTACCAGCTAGCATATAGTAAACTGTGTACCATACCAGCTAACATATAGTAAACTGTGTACCAGCTAGCATATAGTAAACTGTGTACCAGCTAGCATATAGTAAACTGTGTACCAGCTAGCATATAGTAAACTGTGTACCACACCAGCTAGCATATAGTAAACTGTGTACCATACCATTCAGCATATAGTAAACTGTGTACCCTACCAGTCAGCATATAGTACACTGTGTACCAGCTAGCATATAGTAAACTGTGTACCATACCAGCTAGCATATAGTAAACTGTGTACCATACCGGCTAGCATATAGTAAACTGTGTGCCATACCAGCTAGCATATAGTAAACTGTGTACCATACCGGCTAGCATATAGTAAACTGTGTACCAACTAGCATATAGTAAACTGTGTACCAACTAGCATATAGTAAACTGTGTACCAGCTACCATATAGTAAACTGTGTACCATACCAGCTAACATATAGTAAACTGTGTACCAGCTAGCATTTAGTAAACTGTGTACCAGCTAGCATATAGTAAACTGTGTACCATACCATCTAGCATATAGTAAACTGTGTACCATACCAGCTAGCATATAGTAAACTGTGTACCAGCTAGCATATTGTAAACTGTGTACCATACCAGCTAGCATATAGTAAACTGTGTACCAGCTAGCATATAGTAAACTGTGTACCAGCTAGCATATAGTAAACTGTGTACCATACCAGCTAGCATATAGTAAACTGTGTACCAGCTAGCATATAGTAAACTGTGTACCATACCAGTCAGCATATAGTAAACTGTGTATCATACCATTCAGCATATAGTAAACTGTGTACCCTACCAGTCAGCATATAGTACACTGTGTACCAGCTAGAATATAGTAAACTGTGTACCAGCTAGCATATAGTAAACTGTGTACCATACCAGCTAACATATAGTTAACTGTGTACCATACCAGCTAACATATAGTAAACTGTGTACCATACCAGCTAACATATAGTAAACTGTGTACCAGCTAGCATATAGTAAACTGTGTACCATACCAGCTAACATATAGTAAACTGTGTACCAGCTAGCATATAGTAAACTGTGTGCCATACCAGCTAGCATATAGTAAACTGTGTACCAGCTAGAATATAGTAAACTGTGTACCATACCAGCTAGCAAATAGTAAACTGTGTACCAGCTAGCATATAGTAAACTGTGTACCATACCAGCTAACATATAGTAAACTGTGTACCAGCTAGCATATAGTAAACTGTGTGCCATACCAGCTAGCATATAGTAAACTGTGTACCAGCTAGCATATAGTAAACTGTGTACCATACCAGCTAGCAAATAGTAAACTGTGTACCAGCTAGCATATAGTAAACTAAAGGGAAGTAAGTAGGGGGGGGAGAGGAAAACCAAAGAGCCTCAAGAAGAAACAATGGAAGTGCCATGTTCCCTTGACAACCACAGGAAGAGATAAGAATGGCATGAACAAGAACAAGCAGGGACAAGAATGATGCTGACACATGAGGATACTGTGATAGAATGATAGCTTGGTTACACTATTGTTATCAATGCTGACACATGAGGATACTGTGATAGAATGATAGCTTGGTTACACTATTGTTATCAATGCTGACACATGAGGATACTGTGATAGAATGATAGCTTGGTTACACTATTGTTATCAAGGCTGACACATGAGGATACTGTGATAGAATGATAGCTTGGTTACACTATTGTTATCAATGCTGACACATGAGGATACTGTGATAGAATGATAGCTTGGTTACACTATTGTTATCAATGCTATTTGCTCTAAAGAAGCAACTCCCTAGCAAAAGTGTGTACTATTCTTCTCCCTGGGGGATGTACACATCTTCTGACAGTTATTTTGTGTCTCCAAATATTGTGTCGATGAAGGAGGGTTTTCAGCTGGGTCCAAAAGGGGAACAAAGAACAGTAGCACTGTAAACCTGCCAAGCCTGTCACAAGAGGTGACTAAAGAGTGTTGGGCATGGGGTCGACTACCTCATTCTCTAGACATTTTAAGCCACAAAAAGTTAAACAAATATGGGCAACTCAACCATACAAAACAGAAGAAGGTTCTCGCAAGGAAAACCGCAAGGAGTCTGTCTCACTGCCTACCTATTTAGGTCTAGAAGAAGGACCAAATTTGGTAGCTGGAATGTTCAAACAGTATATCAAGAAGGCTGAGTATGTGGCAGCAGAGATGAGAAACTACAAAACTGATATCCTCAGACTGGCTGAAACAAAGTGGAAAGGAGTTCAGAGGATCAAACTGAGCCCAGAAAATTCAGGACCCACCAAAGAAGGCCCACACCATATTGCCCCAAAAATATGAAAAGAGGCACCAAAGTCTCTTTATAGAATGTGAAGCAGTAGGACTGCTGAATGTCTACAGTATTTAGATTTGTCTGCGCACTGAAAGGACATTAAGTGATGGTTTGCAGTAGCTTTCCCCACATCTCAAGTGAAGGTTGAAAGAGAGCCTGTTAGTCTCAGTAAGTTCTAAAAAAGTTAAAAGAGGAATGTGTTCCATGAAGTAAGGTAAACCCCAAGTGTAAAAAGTGGATAACTAGATTTGTAGTGAAATGTAGATGAGTTAAAAATAAAGCATTGACAAAATATATTGAGGCAGGTAAATCAAAAGAAACATATTAAAAATATTTAAACAAGTAAAACAAAGCTCAGAAAGTGAATAAAGCAGCAAAAATAGACTTGGAAAAAAAAATTATAGTAAAAGCTTTTCTTATGTTAGAAATAAATAAAGAGCAAAAGACAAAGTAGGCTGTCTCTTAGATTGCACAGATAAAATAATAAGTGAGAATAGAGAGGCAGCTAATCTAATCAATCAGTATTTTTGCACGGTCTACACAAAAGACTGCTCCAAGATCCCAGAGCCTATAGATATTTTGCATGGAGACATGGATAAAGTGGAATTAAGATCAATGTGCATTATGGAGGAAAAGGTTTTTAAAAAATTGGAGGGTTTGAAAGTGGATAAATGTCCAGGTCAAGATGCTGTTTGAAATTAGAGACCAACTAGCAAAACCATTGGCTATATTATGTTCTCAATTACTTGCAAAAGGGATTGTTCCACAGGATTGAAAAGATGCAGGAGTGATGCCCTTATTCAAAAAGGGCAACATATCAGATCCTGCAAATTATAGACCGGTGATTTTAATGAGCATTTCTGTAAATTGTTAGTCAATAATTAAAGAAAACGTTGTAATGCATTTAGACAGGTTTAATCTAATCAAAAATAGTCAGCATGGGTTTACTAGAGGGAGATCATGCTTAACAAATCTATTAGAACTCATGGAGGAGGTTACTAAAATGATAGATAAAGGGGAGCCAGTGGACGTTATTTATCTAGATTTTGCAAAGGCCTTTGATAGAGTACCTCATCAAAGAATATTTAGAAAGTTAAAATCACATGGAATAGGTGGGGAAGTTGCCAAATGGAGTGGAAATTGGTTAACGGGAAGAAGGCAGAGGGTGGGCATAAATAAGGAGTACCCTGAGTGGTGTGAAGTGAAAAGTGGAGTGCCACAGGGTTCGGTTTTTTTTGACTAATTTTGTTCTTGATATATATAAATGATTTGGACATTGATATCCATTATTGTAAAATTTGCTGATGACACAAAACTATGCATCAGTGTCTTATCTAAAGCAGAAGTGGATATATTGAGTTCGGATTTAGAAAAAATTCTAGAATGGCCTGTGAACGGGCCAATGGAGTTTAATGTAAATAAATGTAGTCATCCACATGGATAAATCCAATCAGTTCAGTTCAGTTCATCCCGTAACCCATCAGATCGTTGGGGCACACTTGAAGACACTCCCACAATCCCACGCCATTTTTCTCTGTCTGCCGCCGCCTGTCGTATCTCACTGGGACGGAGGCTTGACCACTCAGTGATGTTGTCCACCCACCTCTTCCTTGGACGTCCTCGCTCTCTCTGTCTGCCGCCGCCTGTCGTATCTCACTGGGACGGAGGCTTGACCACTCAGTGATGTTGTCCACCCATCTCTTCCTTGGACGTCCTTGCCCTCTCTGTCTGCCGCCGCCTGTCGTATCTCACTGGGACGAAGGCTTGACCACTCAGTGATGTTGTCCACCCATCTCTTCCTTGGACGTCCTTGCCCTCTCTGTCTGCCGCCGCCTGTCGTATCTCACCGGGACGAAGGCTTGACCACTCAGTGATGTTGTCCACCCATCTCTTCCTTGGACGTCCTTGCCCTCTCTGTCTGCCACCGCCTGTCGTATCTCCCCGGGACGAAGGCTTGACCACTCAGTGATGTTGTCCACCCATCTCTTCCTTGGACGTCCTTGCCCTCTCTGTCCCGGTATGGAACAAAAGAGTATCAAGTTAGTAATTCCGTTGGACCTCGCGACGTGCCCGTACCAGGCCATCTTTCATCTTTTGATTGTTGTGAGCAGATCTTCAAAAGGGCCAATAGCGTTTTCAACTCTCTGTCGTATTTCTACGTTCGTGACACGATCCTTATATGTAACATTTAGGGGTTTTCTATAGCACCTCATTTCCATTGCATGTATTCTGCACTGGATATCTGCTGTAATGGTCCAGGTCTCGAAGGCATACAGAAATATTGAGATCACCAAAGAGCGCATTAGTCTAACATTTATGCCGAGGGCGAGCCGCTTGTCTTGCCATGTAGGTTTCAGCCGAGTCAGCGCCGCTGTTGTTTGTGCTATTCTTGCAATTACCTCTGGCTTCGATCCCTCTTTACTGATCAATGATCCCAGATATTTGAAACGTTGTACCACCTCAGGTTCCTGCCCATTTGCCTCTGATAGTTCGGATTAGAAGATTCTGCAGTCTGTTTACAACCAGTTCCATTTACAATTCCTTGCTCTAAAAACAATATGCACCCAATCTGTTCTTGAATGCATTAATTGTCCATACCTCCACTACTTTCTGTGGCAATTAATTCCAAGCATTCACCACTCTTTAACTAATAAAATATTTCCTAATATCTAATCTGGACCTTCTTGATCTAGATGACCCGTTCCTCAGCGTAGCTGCAGATCCCAACTTCATCTCTAGCAGACCCTGTTTTGGGCCACGGAAGTCCAGTGCATGGCAAGTGCTCCTCTAGAGGCATCTCAGATGTTGTAGCGTACAGCAAGGGAATCTGACCAATACATTGGAGGTTTTCCTCTTGGTTTCTTCTTACCTCAGGGGTACCAGACTGCTGTCGCTGTGCTCCATCGACAATCATTTTGTCACAACATGTGACCTGCCCATCTATGTTTTGCATGGATAACCGCATCCTTCACCAGGGACAATCGTCTTATGTCAGAATTGGGGAGACCTTTCATACGTTGGTTCCGTAGAGTGATTCCGACCAAGCGTCTCTCAAGGGAGGCCTGGGTCACTCTCAATTTGTCCTCCAGTGATTTTGTTAGTGTCTACATCTCAACACCGTAGCCCATTGCAGAGAGTACAGTGGAATTGAAGAGGGAGGCTCGTAGGTCTTGGTCATGACAACCATCCAGGACCGTATTAATAGACGAGAAAGCTGCCCAATCCGTGCGGCGACGTCTTGTCAGTTCAGGTTCCAGGTTATTCTCCATATTGAGAAGACGTCCAAGATAAACGTACCCGTTGACATCCTATAATCGTACCTCGCCAAGGACGACTGGATCACAAGTGACAAAGCGATTGCGCAACACTTTGGTCTTCAAGACATTCATCTCCAGATCTGCTTTCTTGTCCTCTCCATCATGGTATCTGGACCTTTCTTTAGTTAATTTGTTAGATCAGTATATTTTGCCTCAAGATAAAGATAAACATTATCCAATGTTTACACCAACTAATGACAAAGAAAAGTTTTATACCAGGTTTTATAATATCAATGATACGAGAAGGAAAGACATTACCATTTTGATGAGAGACCTCAAGGCTTAGGTTGGGAACGATAATACTGGTTTTCAAAAGACCTTTGACAAACGTAGAAACGGAACTAAACATGAAGAGTTACTGATATATTTCTGTACTTTTAATCTACCGGTGATTGGTGGCAGCAAGTCTCTGCATACGAGAGTCCACAATGCAGCCATGGGTGTCACCAGACAACAGGACAGAAAACCAGATTGAGCATATCAATAAGAGGTTCAGATCATCAATACACCATGTACAAGTATGCAGACTTTGACTTTTACAATCCCAGAGTAGTTGTAACAGTTCCCGCCGGAGCAAGGGGAGTTTAGGATGCCTGAACATGTTAAAGCTTAAAGCTACATGAATGCATGTCAAGGTCACTCACTGTCTCAGCAAAGGAGAACAGAGTTGGGTTAAGGAATGTGGACAGGTAGAAACTGACCACTGGCCTTCCGATTTTAGGTAGGGGGAGATTGATTGACAGACGAAATTGGCAACGGGGCTTGCTGCGAGAGAATGAGTGACAGGTGTGCAAAGTGTTTCGTTCCAATTGGAATTGAAGATGACCATACCTGAGATCGATTGGTCAAGCTCTGGTCTTGCTTGAGGATATATAACTCGAGACAAAGTTTAGCTCGAGAGGCTGGAGGAGAGATGCAGGCTGGAAGAGAGAGGAGGAGAGATGGAGAGAGAGAGACTGAATGTGGATAGAATGTTTAACTCACCGACTTAGGTAGAGGAGCGATTGATAGACGGTTGGACGAATGTTTAGTGATAGAACAGGATCGCTCAAATAGGTGTGTGAGTTTTGCATTAATATAAATATAGAACGTGTGTTTGTAAGAAAGGACACATTGTGAACGAGTATGTCGAGATCGCCCGCCTGAGGGGATTTCTGTGAGGAAGAGTATTTGATAAGGTGTGTTGAAGACGCAGTTAAGGCGATGTGTGTGGGATGTAATTGCAAGGCAATAGAACTGGGTTTTTAGATCGTTGGGAATTCCATCAATAGCTAATGCTTACAATTCCCGTTTTAGTAGAATGTTTAGTTAAGATATGTATTATATTGTGTTTGTAATTTCTCTACTCATTCTATGATATGAGTATGATATAATAAATATGCCACCTGCTGTGTGATATGTCATTTACTGAGTATGGTCATGATGATGTGGATGAGTGTGAGAATGTTCTAAGTTAGATCACGGCCAAGGCAAACAGTGGGATCTGCTACACGTTATTATTATTTTGGTGCCTGTTGACCACGGATAGTCGTGGTAGATTTATAAATATAGTGCGTGTGCAGCTATAGATCTTGATTCGCATGTTTAACACAAGTGTCGCAGTTATATATAACTTGTGTGTGTAGTTAGGAATAGAGGAGTAGCTAGTGGTTAAGAGTGTTAGAACCATAGACAGCTTTTCCAATCATCTGACTGGTAAGTGTGACATTTTTCTTCCACCCATTGTTGTATTATTGACAAGACTTTGTGCGTACTTGACTGTCTTATAAAATTTTTTGGTGGGCCAGACGGGTTTATTCAATATGTCGAGGTTGGACAATGTTAAACAATGTTATCATTGTCTAGCTTTTGGACATTTGTCTATCGGATGCCCTAATATTCTTCGGAATATTAACAGTTCCTGGAGAAGAGGAGGACTGTTTGTCAAAAACAAGCCTTTCATGGCACGAGCTACAGTCAGCGATAAGTGGGAGGACAGAAGTCAACTACAAAACCAGCTAAGAGAACTAACAGGCAGAGTCATTCGGCTGGAAAGACAGGAAAAAGATCTCCAATGGAAGCTGCGACAGCTGTTGCAACAGTTTGAAAACAGAGCTTTCAAACCAGCTAGGAAGGAGAGAAGAAATCAAGAAATCACAGAAGTAAACACGGCCCAGTATTTTAGAAGGGGACAGAGTGGTAGGAAAGTGAGTAGGAAGCCCATCCAACTTCCACATTCCGATCCGTGGAGGGACAGAGGTGGAAATCTCAGGACGGACGTGTGTGGACGGCTGGACAGAGGTGGCAAAAAGGGGAGTTTGACCCAGGTGCAGAGGCCAAGTCAAGTGATAGGAGGAGGAATGGTTGGGCAGAAGTTTGAATCGGGCAGATTTTTAGCCCACAAGAGGCCTTTTGTACGGTTACAGATGGAGAGGCAGGACAGGAGCTATCAAAGAGACTTTGAGCACGAGGCGGATGGACGGAAAGAAAGAGATACAGGTTTTGTGTATCCAGAAAAGTTAGGGACGGAGGGCAGGTTACGCAATGCAAACGAGACAAATGTTCGCTCAAAGGTCCAGAGGAAATGTTACATCATTGGACAGCGTATGCCGAGAATTCAGGAAGAGGGTATTACGTCGATTAACCTGGTCGGGCGTGCTGAAAGGAGCCAAGTTTACCAGGAACTTGTCGTCAAGCCTGGTAGAACATTAGTTAAAGTCGACGAAGAATCGAACAAGGAAATAGTCGGAGATTCGCCAGATAAAGAGGAAAGGAAAGGAGGAGGAATGGTGGCAGGACCAGCTATGGTTTCGTGCCCACCCAAGCCAGGTTCTAGCCATGCGGGAGAAGTGGTTGAACAGACCGAAAGAAGGGACAACCCTTCGGCCACCGAGGAAGGAAGTGGGAATGACGCACAGTTGGAATGCGAAACGGACGCACCAACAGCAGCCAACAAAGGAGGAACAGAGTTTCTAAGGAAAACGAAGAAAAGGGAAAGACATGTTAACCACAGCCAGGACAGCGAACCAGTCATCGAAGCAAAGATGAAAAGATCTCAGTTCGAGATAAGCCAACAGTCAAACGAACAGTGTGAAAGGTCTTTCCCACAAATAGTGAATACAGATGGACGGAAGGCTGAAGTAGCGGACGATGTAAGTGTACGTAACACTACCAGAGAACCGGTGGATACGAACCAAACAACCGTGAAACAAACAGACCAGACGATGGGCGTTTTACAGGAGGAAATCGCGCAGCAATCAGAGACAGCTGATGGGGCAACGCATAGTCTGGTTAAAATAAGCAGTAGTGATAAGGAACGGTTGATACAATGTTTACTGACGCTAGCCAAAAACATGGAAATCAGAAATGGAATTAGGTAAAGTCGTGTGGAGTACTTACACACATGGGCTATCATGTGAAACTCCAGTTAATGTATGCATTTGCATAAAATTTGTTTCATCTACCGTTATCCTTGGGAAACGGAGATTTGGATAATTAGGGGGTAGGGTATAGAGATGGAGGAATGACCAGATGTTAAAAATTCCTTTGAATTCGTTGTCTGAAGTACACGCCAGACAATGAGCGGACGGTCAGTCTGAAGCGAAGACTGACCGAGATCAAAGGGACATTTCCGACCAGAGAAACGGACAGAACGGACAAGAGACGCAGGATAGCTGGATGCGCCAGGTAATGATTACGCGACGAAGGGTAACACGTGGACGCGATGTTTCGGTCAATATCTGACCAGGTAGCTTTGATGCGGAGAATTTGGGGAAATAGCGGTGAATTAGTTAGATCACAACACTCGGTTTTGATTCCTCGGGACAAAGACTGCACCCGGACTAGTAGGGTTACAGCATGACGTAATTCGACAGGTGGACGATTCGGTTTTTGACTTTTGACTCAGACATAGTTTAGTACCTGATTAAGTTAGAACTTAGTCATAGTTTAGTATCTTTTGAAGGGGGCATTAACAGGTGCTCATCTGTGGGGCACGAGCAGGAGTGAAGGTTGATGGCATTTGATCATGTTTTTGTGTGCAAATATTTTGACATTTGCATTTGGTGTTTGGGTTTTGACTAATGGTATTACTTGCATTTTAAGTGGGTTGTATGGTCGATATAGTATGCATTGAATTTTTCTTTATTTTGTTGTTGTTTTGTTGTTTAAACATGATTACATATCCTGACAGTATCAACGTGTTATACTTGCTGACTGAAATATTGATATCATAAGTATGCGTGCAAATATTTTGACATTTGTATTTATTGTTTGGGTTTCGACATTGTATGCAATGCATTTGTCTTGTGTTTTGTTGTTGTTTTTTTGTTGTTGTTGAATCATCATGTTTACAGGTATTTGATACAGGTTATTTAGGTGATCTACAGAGCAGTATATCTCATCCAGACTGTAGGCCTCCGCAAGCACAAGTCACCACGAGTTCCAGAATCACATGTATGTGGAGTCTTTGCAGAGAAGACTACATTGATCAGAAGTTTTAAAATTGACTATGACATATGTTGTCAAATATCGTTTTTGTGGGAAACATAAAGAATTTTGCTGTTTTCTTTGAGAGGGGATAGCTGTCAAGAGAGACAATGATAACTAGCCTGAGGATAACCCACGTAAGTTCGTGGCCTCACAGGAGTTAGTATGAAGTGAATCGTCGGCCAGGCGTGTAATGAGACCGCCTGAGAAAATTGACCTGAACTGGTCGTGTGTAACAATGAAGGTTCGTGTCCTTAGAGGAAGGCACGGGAACAGGTCGAGGTATATTGACCTCAATGTGTATGGAGAATTCCTTAAGGTGTTTCTGTTTTGATGAGTTAAAGGTCCCGCAGGGACAGACTTTGGTGTATTTGACTGCAAAACGATGTAAAAGTGGTGGCTTGTGTTGTAAAAACGACCAGCCACGGTGTTTTTCTTCTGCTTGTATTGATTGTGTATGTATTACAAAAAGGTTTATATGTATCAAATGACATGTCTTTTTATGCATGTACGATGTGAGTGAAGTGTAGTGTTTTCTTTTCAAGGCAGGTACAATTTGAGTGGAGTTGTAAACAGGAGTAGTGTTTACATTTTGGATAGTAGAGACGAAAATGGTGGTCATTTGCCAGATGAAAAAAATGACCATCCATGTTTCGGTCTGTAGTTTAGGGAGGTAATGTAACAGTTCCCGCCGGAGCAAGGGGAGTTTAGGATGCCTGAACATGTTAAAGCTTAAAGCTACATGAATGCATGTCAAGGTCACTCACTGTCTCAGCAAAGGAGAACAGAGTTGGGTTAAGGAATGTGGACAGGTAGAAACTGACCACTGGCCTTCCGATTTTAGGTAGGGGGAGATTGATTGACAGACGAAATTGGCAACGGGGCTTGCTGCGAGAGAATGAGTGACAGGTGTGCAAAGTGTTTCGTTCCAATTGGAATTGAAGATGACCATACCTGAGATCGATTGGTCAAGCTCTGGTCTTGCTTGAGGATATATAACTCGAGACAAAGTTTAGCTCGAGAGGCTGGAGGAGAGATGCAGGCTGGAAGAGAGAGGAGGAGAGATGGAGAGAGAGAGACTGAATGTGGATAGAATGTTTAACTCACCGACTTAGGTAGAGGAGCGATTGATAGACGGTTGGACGAATGTTTAGTGATAGAACAGGATCGCTCAAATAGGTGTGTGAGTTTTGCATTAATATAAATATAGAACGTGTGTTTGTAAGAAAGGACACATTGTGAACGAGTATGTCGAGATCGCCCGCCTGAGGGGATTTCTGTGAGGAAGAGTATTTGATAAGGTGTGTTGAAGACGCAGTTAAGGCGATGTGTGTGGGATGTAATTGCAAGGCAATAGAACTGGGTTTTTAGATCGTTGGGAATTCCATCAATAGCTAATGCTTACAATTCCCGTTTTAGTAGAATGTTTAGTTAAGATATGTATTATATTGTGTTTGTAATTTCTCTACTCATTCTATGATATGAGTATGATATAATAAATATGCCACCTGCTGTGTGATATGTCATTTACTGAGTATGGTCATGATGATGTGGATGAGTGTGAGAATGTTCTAAGTTAGATCACGGCCAAGGCAAACAGTGGGATCTGCTACATAGTCACTATTTTTGTCCTTGTGTCAGATTATGGAATGTACATGTTTTCTTAACCGCTGTTTTTGTGTCTCAATACAGAGCATTGGTGATGGAAGGCATGGTGGTAGTAGTGGCTTCTGCAATTCTGACAATTATGGCAAGTCCAGAAGATGGTGTTGTACTGTTTCCTTTTGTCCTCTGCACTGCTTAAAGTACGGCCTGATATAACTCTGTGTAGGTGTTTGTTTTATGAGACATGTCTTATTTCGTAACCTTACAACTGTGCAAGTACATCCACGGATGTAAGAATATTAGTTGAGGTTTGTTTCTGATGCTGGAATCCAGTTTTGGAGGGTCTGGATGGTGGATAGGGAGTCCATGAAGATGACTTTTGATTTGTTGGGTGTGTTTTCCTCTTGTATGTAGGAATGATGAAAACAAGTCAACAAATGAAAATGCACAAAAAGACAAAACATCTCTGACAGTTATATCAGAAGAGAACAAACTAGGCAACACCTTCTAATCAAAAGTCAGACAGAAACTAGAAGCTAATAACTATTCACCTTATAGACAGTCACACAACCTCAAACGTATGGACTAGCCAGCAGACACAAACATTTTAACACTGAACCCATTCAATACTTCCCTAAGTACTGAATACATGTATACTCTGAGGAATCATATTTCAGGCTATTCTCACCGGCAGGATATGGCTCCCCATATCATATTTCTGTAGCAGACACCTCTAACTTTCAGCAGTACCATAAAGATGATGGACAGCAAACATCTAGTGGTGGGTTTACATAACAACCAAATTACAAATTATTATAGCCTTTAGAAATCAGCACAGATTATGCCCATGACTTATAAATCAGCACAGACTATGCCCAAGTCCTTATAAATCAGCACAGACTATGCCTATTTCTTCTTGTGCATATAGAGTCTGATGCATTGTGCCCCAGATTTGTCTTACACATTCCTTGTCACACTAGTAAGATACTCCTCAAACAAAAATATCATATTATGCCTGCAGCTGTTGCATATTATTATAGGTGAATGTGATAATCGACTGAACAAAGAATGAAATAAACTTTGGTCCACTAACCCAAGAGCTTTATGATTTACCCTGTTGGGTTGACTCAAGCGAAAAAAAAAACCCTTCTATTTTCAACCAGATATTTGTACATGACTGCTATTTGTTCTAAGTCTGAGGTGGGAAGACATGCCAGATTTAAAGCAATATTTTTAAAAAGACATTGAAAAAGATCAGTACAATGTTCTGAGAACATTCCCTAGGTCGATGTTGACACGCGTTGTCTGCGGAAATAAATCATGTAATGAGAAATGTTAATTATGTCAACTAGGTGGTGGCCTTATGACACCTCTGCTGTCCTTCAAGTACATATTAGACTGTCCTCCCTGTACCCCCCCCTCCACAGATTGTACATATTCCAAGTGACACTCCTTCATTCCCAGCCCCCTACTAAAGACTGAACATATCTCAACTGTCACCCCCCCCCCCCCCCCTACATATCTGTCCCATTCACCGGTTGTCTTCTGGTATTGATTTATGAAGCAATGCTTTCATTTCAATAATGACTCAGCCCTGAGCTGGGCAAACATTCACTAACACGTTTCTCAGCTCAAACATATGAAAGCAAGCACACATACCTGTTGAGCAGTTTCTTACTTCCTCACAACAGTATTGCAAGTCCATGTGCGCAGAAAACGCCTCATGGGAAATACCCGTGCTACAATTATCACCACAGACGTACTTTCCCCAGAATGTTACAATTCGAATCAATCCTCTAGGCGATAGTAAAAAAACACCAAAATGATTGACTTGGTTTTTTTAGAAATCGAATGTAGATGTTTTCTTTCACAAAACCTGACATACAGTCTACTCAACTTGATGCCAAATCGAATGTAGATGTTTTCTTTCACAAAACCTGACATACAGTCTACTCGAATTGATGCCAAATGGTTTTTTTTCAAGAATGTGCACACTACCTTACACACAACCTGACGTCAAATCTTGCTAGCTACGTCGTTGCTGTCAAAAGTCACATGTCCGGTAACTGACTGAACACCAAGATAAACATCACCAGTAAAATGATTGATGACCAGGAGGAAACCTAAAGCTCTCTTTCTATTAACTGCTCTAGTTTACAATCCTAATTCCTGCTCTGAGCTGTTTACTTCATACTCCCAAAAGTGTGAACAAGAGAAAAGAGGCTAGGAGTAACCCAAATGAGCGGACACAACTTTTCTTCTCATGACAAGATAATGCACATCGTAAGAGAATTGACAGACACATCAAACAGTTTCTAAACCAATTTACCTCATCAGAAAAGTTTATAAACCAATTTACCTCATCAGAAAGTTTATAAACCAATTTACCTCATCAGAAAGTTTCTAAACCAATTTACCACATCAGAAAGTTTCTAAACCAATTTACCTCATCAGAAAGTTTCTAAACAAATTTACCTCATCAGAAAGTTTCTAAACAAATTTCAGGTCAGGTCATCCCATAACCGGTGAGGTTATTGGGGCACACATGAAGACATCCTCACAACTCCACGCCATCCCTCTGTCAGATGCCGCTGCCTGTGACTGTTCTGGTCAGAGACTGGTCCATTCTTTTATGTTATCCTCCCATCTCTTTTTGGGCCGGCCTCTTCGCCGTCTGCCATGCACCTTCCCGTGGAGGATTGTGTTTGCAAGACCATTAGATCTCGATATGTGACCGTACCAAGTGAGTTTCCTTCTTTTGACAGTTGCCAAGAGATCTTCGAAAGGCCCTATTGCTGTTGTAATTCTATCTCGTATTTCCTCGTTTGTAACTCGATCTTTGTACGTGACGTTTAAAAGTTTTCGGAAACATCTCATCTCCAAGGCCTGTATCCTTCATTGAAGGTCAGCTGTAACTGTCCATGCCTCACACGCATAGAGAAAACAAATTTACCTCATCAGAAAGTTTCTAAACAAATTTACATCATCAGAAATGTCACCTTTCACAGCCATCTGTCATCCAGCATGTGGACCACATGGCCATCATCAGTTTTTTACAGAAGCATACAAAGGACAGAATTCCTCAAACACTGGTTCCATCTCCCTGTGTATTTCTGTGGGTGTTTTCCCTTGTAACATCAAGAATTTTATGACAGTTCTGGTCTCTGATTTCTCCATTGTTCTGACAAGCCGTTAGAGTAGTAGATCCAGTCAATAAGGTGTGTTGCACCATACTGGGTAAACTCATCAAGGATGGAAATTCATACTTCTCAAGTCCAGTACAAATTGAATGAGCTACATATGTAGCAAATTTAAACTTTCTCTTCCTACTGCTTCATAGTCAGGGTAAAGACTTATGACAAGACCCTTGTATCAGTTTGGATGTCATTATGTGTGGCATGTTGCCAAATACCATCTTAGCTATACCTATTCTCTTTCTGATTTCTTTTTCACAGCTGCCAGCTTCCCTTATTATATGACCTAGATAGGAGAAACTCTGTACCTGTTCAAGTTGTTGATCTTTTATTTGTATCTGCACACATGGTTTCTTGTCACTTTTCCCAATTATCATAGTCTTTGTTTTCTTTATGTTTATGTCCAATCCAAACTGTTGACTTATTGTGTATATTGTTGTCACAAACTCCTGTAACCCTTGCTCACTTGTTGCCACCAAAACTGTATCATTCACAAATCTAAGATTACTCATTGCCACTTCTCCAATGACAAACTCCTGTAACCCTTGCTCACTTGTTGCCACCAAAACTGTATCATTCACAAATCTAAGATTACTCATTGCCACTTCTCCAATGACAAACTCCTGTAACCCTTGCTCACTTGTTGCCACCAGCTCACAAACACAGATGCGCACGCACACATATATACTGAATATTGTTCTAAAATAACATCATAATCAAATATTGATAAAAGTTCAGATTTAAAACAGGAAATTAGAAGGAAGAATAATCATAGAACTCATCTTGAATTTGGACCATAGACTCCTAGCCTGCTAGGCAAGGATTAAAAGTCAAGTTTCACAAAAAAAGTATGCAGTGTTGGTTTGTTGTGACTACACAGGCTGACAGAAACAAGTTTCATTTCATACAAAATGGCCTTAATGTATTGGTTACAAACTGTCCCAAAAATATAATGACCTCACTTTATTGGTTACAAAAATATCATTAAAGTGTATTGTGATTTGTACCTGTCCTGGAGGTTTCAGCTTACTAGGATGTCGGGAAGTTTCTAAATTGTCAAATACAATATTGGACACTAACTAACACTTGAATAAACACATTTTTTAAATGTTTAAATTGTTAACAATGTAGATTCCTTCAGCGCATCGTAAACCCGCACAATCAAGCCAAAATATTGCAAATTTAAGTTCACAACTTTGGCTCGATCAATTTTAAGCTAACTGGCATATAACAGTGTCCCGGCAATGCTATGTAAATTAGACATACCATACAAAGTCACTGTAACTCTATTATCCAAAGAATAATGTGCCCCAAAGTTCTCTGCCATAAATGTTACATTGAGCCTCTGCAACTAAAACATGTATAGTACGGTAGGGTCTTAGTTTTAATACTGCACTGTCTACGATGATTCACTTCTCATCATTATCATCATGTCTTTTATAGAACGTCGTTCCCATCACAGTCTGTCTGAAAGAAACTCTTTCCCTTGCCAAAACTCCAGCCTCCGCCACTGTCATACTCAGGCATTCCTGGATGTCTTGGTACCATCATCTTCCTGGTCTACCCCTGCCTCTTTTGCCTGGCACCATACCTTCCATCGCTGTTGTGTCTCTTGATGTGATCAAATTATTTATATTTTCTGGCCATAATGGAATTGATAAACCAGTTCTCCTCTATGCTCAACTCTAGCCGAATGTCTACATTTGTCTTTTTCTCCGTCCAGGGTATTCTGAGGATCTTTCTGTAACATTTTGACTTGAAGGATTCGATTCTTTGTCTAGAAGTTTTGGTAATCGTCCATGATTCACAGCCATAGGAAAAACACAGGCTCTCAAGACTTTTACTTCTGTCATTTTGTTGGTGCTTTGCCATAATTTCTTCAGGCTGTTCAGTCTCTGCATTGCCATGGATATTCTTCTTCTGATTTCTTTCAAGCAGTCACCATTCTTGTCCATTCTAGAGCTCAGATATTCCAAATGCGTGACCTGATCTATTTCCTCAACATCTACTGTAAATTTATGTTGACATTCTGTTTTGTTGGTGGTCATTATCTTTTGTTTTGTTTATAAACAGGTTTTGATCTTTACTGTGTCCATTTACAGCTGAAATTATTTACTCTAACCCTTCCGCACTTCTTGATAGTACCACTGTGCCGTCTGTGTATCATAACTCTGAAATTTCGTGCCCACCAATCATAAATGATTCACTTCTACAACTGTTAAATTAGTTGTTTCATTGTTGGGCTAGTCGGCATAATGTCACAGCGTATGACGGTCATTACCTTGTATGAATTATGCCCACGTTGCAGTTTTGTGCTACATAAAGATGATTACTATCTCTATCTGTCTTCAGATTTCATTGATTATATTTGCTAATTCAACCTAGTTTAGAAAGTCTAAAACATGTCTACTTATTTAATAATGCAAATGGAAACCTTATGTAAAGTGAGCCTGATTAGAAGCATGAACATTTATGATAACGCCCTGACCTGCTTTGATGGTGGCTTTACATGCAGATCCATCAGTATTTACATATATCGATTTGTCGGGATAACCATCAATATTTCTTTGAGCTGCTCATGTTAGAGTGGTCTGCCGGGGTATTTATGTATGACAAGGACAAAAATAGCAGCACTGCCTCACAGAGAGCACGTCGTAAGAGGCGACTGTGTGACATGGCATGACACTGTCCATGGTTAGGTGGTTTGTTTAGAGCAGCAAAGATGGCGCCTAACAGGCTGCGGGTCTACTTTGCTCTAGTGTTTGAGTCTATTGAGATGAGCTCACACATTGGTTAACCACCCTCCGTAAGCAATTGTCCATACACAGTGGAGTATTAAACTACTCGAGCCTAACCCGCTAATCAGGAAACTACATCTAGCTCATACCAGAGCTGGGACCTGCACAGGGGCATCTGTCCCTGTAGAACTACAGGTTGACGAAGAACCTAAGAAGAAGAATATGAGAGTACTTGATCTGAACTTTTGGTTGTATGATCTGTTAATTTTGTCAGTTGTTTTTGTGTTTCAAGTAATGCTTATGGTGGTATATGTTTTACTACTCTCTGTAACGCTTGTCTTCTTTCTAAGAGATGGTACCTGTCTTTGGTTTCATCAACATGGTGGAGTACAGACTATTGTTTAATTCTGTATTTTGTCTGTTTGCCACAAGAAGTCTGATGGGATGATCCTGTTTCATTCTGCTATTTCGTTCATAAACTTCCATAGCAGCTCTATCCCTCCACATCTCAAGAGGTTCCACTAATGTGTGCATTTTTCGCAAGCTGCCGTTTCTCAACTATTGAAGTGTAGAGCACTATCTTGCATCCTGTCCGGGGATTCTAAGTTAGATTTTGAACATGTTTGGAACGCACTATTATATTCTATTGCTGAGCGCACATAGCCAAGGTATAAGCCTCTCAAATTATCCTTGTCTGATCCCCATGATGTACTAGCAAGCCTCTTTAACAGCTGTAGATGTCTCACAGCTTTATTCTTCACATTCTGAATGTGGTGCTTGAGGTTGAGTTGTCGATCAAGCGTGACTCCAAGATATGTGGAGTGTTTGAGGTTGAGTTGTCGATCAAGCGTGACTCCCAAGATATGTGGAGTGTTTGAGGTTGAGTTGTCGGTCAAGCATGACTCCAAGATATGTGTGATGCTTGAAGTTGAGTTGTCGGTCAAGCGTGACTCCAAGATATATGGGGTGTTCTTCTCTAATGGGTTGGTGTTCTAATCTCAAAATGATATACTGTTTGGCAACATTCTGGCTTTTGGTAAAGATGGTGTACACCATCTTTTCACAGCTGACTTTTAATCTCCATGTTTGGCAGCAGTTATGCAGTCTCTTAAGGTCTCCATTTAGCATGTGTGCCCCACTCTCAATGTCTTCATGGCCCAGCCATATAGCCAGATCATTTGTATACAAAGATTTCTCAGATTTCATCTGGTCAGCCAAGTTATGGATGTAGATCAGGAAAAGAGTACAACTTAAATATGAGCCTTATGGTAATCTTTTCTAAAACTTCTTTAGAAGAGATCACATCCTTCCTCTTTATGAAGAAAGAATCAAGTTTCAGACCTGGAAGATCATGCTGTAGACAAATCATTAACCTGACACAACTAATTGATGAATGGTATGACTGCAAGCAGATCACAAGAGTGGCTTTTATTTCTCTAAGTGCAGTATTTGACACTATTAACCACCAGAAGCTGCTGACAAATTCCATGATTAATTGTTGATGCCTCACCAATCTCATATGAGGAATAGACAGTTCTATGTCACTTTCAGAAGGAAAACAGCATGGCTAAGAGCCCCTGGTCCAAAAAGTTTTGATTTTCTTTCATGATCTCATGTTTTCTCTGCATGAAGCATAGAGCCACTTTTGTACGAGGCTACTTAACATTTGAGTGTAAAAAAGGCCAGATAAAAAACTCAAAGGACAAGAGATTCATTTATTGTCTCTGATATTTATAAATACAGTTGTGGCCAAAAGTAAGAACAACAATTTTTCAATAAAAATGATGCAAATGCTACAAAGAAAGAAAATAACAATGTAATACCCACTTTTCAGTTAGTTTTTGTTGAATATCCTTTGTCTCTTATAATTTCTTGAATTATTTAGTACTTTGTGTGTCCATCTTGTGTCTTGATGGCTGCTTGAATGTGTTGAGGTATGCTGAAGATGAGCTCTTAGTAATAATCTTTTGGGATACCATGGATCCAAACGTTCTCAATAGCCTTCGACAAGCGTCTTAGCACTGGATGGTTATTTGTCTGCAACCTTATTTTTCATATGGACCCACAAATTTTAAATAGGGTTCAAGCTCAGCCTTTTCCGGACCATTCCAGTATTTTGAACTTGACCTTATGAAAGTACTCATGCACGAAAATCGCTCTGTGGCATAGTGCACCATCATGCAAGAATGTATGCCCATATGTATCACCAGCTTGTCCTTCACCAGTTCCAGATACTTTTGACCAATCATAGTAGCTCCAGGGTCCAAGAAATATAAACTTGCAGTTTCAGACTTTGATATTGTACCGCAAATAATTTTCGTTGGAGGGTGTTTCATTCTATTTTTCATCATATCTCTTTCTTTGAGGCCGCCTTACATGTTGTAGATGATGTACTGCTGAAATATTGATTCATCAGAAAACATAACATTTCCCCACTGCTCTTCAGTTCAATGTTCATCTCTCATGTAGCATGTCCTTTGTAGAACGTCGCTCCCATCACATTCTGTCTGAAAGAAACTCGTTCCCTTGCCAAAACTCCAGCTTCCGACACTGTCATACTCAGGCACTCCTGGATATCTTGGTGCCATCGTCTTCTTGGTCTACCCCTTCCTCTTTTGCCTGGCACCATACCTTCCATCACCGTCCTCTCAAGACCGTTGTGTCTCTTGATGTGACCAAAGTATTTGCATTTTCTAGCCAAAATGGAATTGATAAACCAGTTCTCCTCTATGCTCAACTCTTGCCGAATGTCTACAATGTTTATACTTATAAGCAAATTCCAGCCGCTTCTTTCATTTCTGGTGTTAATCTTTGTTTTCGGACAGGTTTCTGTGATTTTAGTCCAAAATAATCCACTAATCTGCGAGACACAGTCCTCCAACTCACATCAACACCTCTAGATAGCAAAGCAGATCTATCTTCTTACATGAAACTGTTGGAGATTGTGAAACAATGGATTTGATTACGAGGTCGTCTCTAGGGGTTGTTTTTCTAGGACGACCACTTCTCTTTCAGTCAGAAAAATTTAGAATGCATGCATGGAAACCTCATTTTGAAATATAGATTTGGTGGTCTAGCCCAGATTTGGAACCAATAGTTTAGCTGTTTACATGAGCTTTCTTCAATGTTTACAAATGTGTATCAGTATCACATGCACATGTTTCCATATTCAGGTTGTCAGTGCATCCATGTGCTTTATTCATTATTAAATTGCTTGTTCAGATGATTTAAATTGAGCAAAACAATTCCCTTTATGTTTCAAACCATGTGATAGTTCAGTAATGTCAGTTACTTTTCCCCCCTGAAATGACCAGCTGAAGATTATCAAGTCTTGTAACCTTTGAATGTCATAAGAAGTGACTACAGAGGATTGTGCATGGGGCTAGCAACCTCATCATGCAAAAACAGACTGAAGAAATCATGACCAGGCCAATGGAAGACTACTACAAATTTACTTAAATACCTTTATCATTGTATACCCATACATATTATTATCATGTAGCATGTTACTTCCAGAATGTCCCTCTCATCAGAGCTGCTCTGTAAGACTCGATCTTGAGTCAGTTCTCTGCCACCGTTATAGGACAATATTCAGAGCATCTTTGATGTGGGTGTGTCCATCTTCTCCTCAGTCTGACTTTCACTTTGCCTCGTTTTTCAGATACCATACCTTCCAGTATAGTTTGTTTTCCTAGAGTCAGACTATTGTGCCTGTGGAGTGTGATGTGGTGAAACTATTTTAGTTTCTTAGACGTACATATTTTACCATAAATATTTAATAAGACGCGTCCGTTCTAAGATAACGGCGATTCAGAGTGAGTGAGAGCGGGTGGAGGAAATAACTTATAATTACTAATACTCATGCCAGTCAATCAGACTCAATGAGAGAAGATATGCTAATGTCATTACTAATGAATGGTTTATACTACGTTTTATAATAACTTTTATCTCCCGCTAAATTAAACTAGGCCCAGAACGTTTCACGTCTCCCGTACAATTTACAACCCTGCCGCCTGGCTACCACACCACGGTGACCATCCCATAGTGACCGCTATTACAATTTATTAAATGACCGACCACGGGTCTAAAGGGGCGGGGAAGAAATACGCGGATTCCATAATTATCTTAGACATTGACAATGACATGCTAATTTCACGTGTATAATAATTATTATGCGTTTTTTACAACAGATTCACCACGCTTCTTAACCGGCATATACTTTGGACTCTGCACCGACTCAGTTGAGTCAGATAGGTTTTTTTTTTCTGTAGAGTGTAGATCTGCTAAAAGTTATTAATAATAATTGTTGAGATAATATTATTATTTACAAATTACAATATCAATAGCCGTCTCGGCGCCTGAGGAGATCTTACCTTAAACGATAGTTGAATGGATTCACTGTCATCTAAAAAGCGAATGCTGCACGTAAACTCTGTGAGAGCATCACTTTTGTTCCTCTTACGTAGAACAGACATGACGGCTGCGATCAAACTACCATGAATGCAAACAAATACGACTGCTGTTATCACACGCCTTGGCCTTGGAAGAGAGTATCCACCCTAGAGACCGTCATGACAAGTGTACAAGATGGCGTTCCGTGATCACGTGATACAGCTTTTGACTGCTGCAAGTGTTGGCCTGCTAGCCGCCACCGACCGACCCACGGACCGACCCCAACGGATGATCTCTGAGTGACTAGTGTGTATCAGTGAGTGCAGCAAGAATCCATATACATCACACTCGCTGAACTTTCACACGCATAACAATCTTAACCGCGATAACCTGCAGTTTTTTGTGTCACTCTGACAAGCCTTACCAGATTTGTTTTCTTAGCAGAACAAATAATGTGAGGTCGGTTCAAAGGTCATAGGTTAAAGGTTGTGTGTTCATTAGTTTCTCCCGCAAGATTCCATACAGACAAGGCAGGCTGCAGTGACTGTGCCGCCAAAGTAATGTGGGACATGTTTTTTTGTTATCTTGTGTTCCACGCTTAGATAGCAGATAGGTCCCTTAAACAACAAAACTCAATCATCCACCAAACATGGTCGTCCTTGTCGTCATGGGTGTGTGTGGCAGTGGAAAGTAAGTTCTATAGTAACGAGTACTGAGTAGCATTGAATAGATATGATATTCAATGAATAATTCATTGATAATGATATCCAGTGACTTGAGTGTAGGCTACTGTTGTTGTTGAATGAAATGAATGCTCACGATGAGTAAGCTTAATGTTTTGTGCGCCCTGTAAAGAACGTTAAGATAGTCTACAAGTACTTAGTGCCTAAATTAATGATACTCAAATGTCAAAACTGCGTACCGCCGGTACCGTATCTTCATCATGCTATCATATTTGTTATTTCTGTTGGGGTCGCAGACACTGAGGAGACAGACTAAGTCAGACAAGAGATATCTAGAAGTAGATGATTAAACCGTAAATGAAAGAAGATATTGCGGTGTAACATTATTATTGAGCTTAGATAACGGTTTTTTTAGACAGAGTAAACGATACTCGATAGCGATAACGAAACATAACAATGGCCAAGAGTTACATTTTTCATAGAACATTTTAAAAACTAGTATTAACTCTGTTTTGATATTACACTTGCACATGTTCAATAGATCTACACTTTATACAGTAAGAGCCGTTAAAATAAAAGAAAGTAGGCAATATTCAAGAAATAGTCAAGATTACCGTTGTTTAGATAAACTCGACTTGACTGCCAAAACAAAAAAAAACTTAATAATATTGTTTCATGAAAGGAACAGTCCGATTTGATGGTAGCATATCAAAACCATTCTTATTTCTTTTGTCATCTCACTTTCTATCTGGTTGTAGCCCAGTGTCGCCTCACTTTTTTTCCGG
This sequence comes from Ariolimax columbianus, assembly GCA_036924085.1. Lineage (NCBI taxonomy): Eukaryota > Metazoa > Mollusca > Gastropoda > Stylommatophora > Arionidae > Ariolimax > Ariolimax columbianus. The sequence continues at coordinate 144,573,436 of JAVGWX010000003.1, read as the reverse complement.
GTTGTAGCCCACTATGGTGGTATATACTTGTCTTTTGCCTCTATCGTGGCGCAAGTAACATTTTTATCTATTTTATGGCAGGTTTCGTTTACTCTGTCTATCTATCTTTTCCACGGTCTACCTCTTGCCCTTCTTCCTGATGTTCTCCTGTAGAAGGTTGTAGGAACAATGTGGCCAAACCAATGCATTCTCTGTTGCTCAATGTACTGTAGGCAGGGAATTGTTCCAACCTTCTCCCAAATACTCATAACTATGGTAATGTCTCTTCTGGTGTTGTTAGTTACCTTTCATAGGCACCGTATTTCGCAGGTGGCTAACTTATTTTTATGGACCTTATTCAATTCTCATGTCTGGTACTGGTAGCACAGGGTTGGGATGAAGATACTATTTATCATTTGTTTTTTTTTCTTGGAGGAAAATCTTGTGGTGTCTTAGTAGTGGAGACAGCTGGTAGGTAACAGCATTTGCTTTCTGCACTCTCATCTCTGTCGAGTCTGCCATCCTTAGAAAAATACAGTTCCCAAATACCTAAATTCTTGTACCCGCTTTATTTTTGTTTCTTTCACATGAATATCAAGTGTAGTGTGCTTTCTACCTATATTCATTGTCTCTGTTTTTGAAGTGTTGATATTCATATGGTACTTTTGACAGTTTAAGTATAATAATAGCTGTCCATCGTTGTCGATGAGGACCACCAACATCATCCTTGTCACAGATTTCCCGGTGTGGGTGCGCATGTGGCTGAACAGGCCAATGCAGGCATGAACACATCTGCTGCATAACTGGCACACAATGTCTGTAGAAGATGATGGTGTTCCAGCGGTTTGTGATTTCTGGGTCTCACATCTGGTCTGAACTTTCACAACACAGTGGATTTTGCTGGTAGATACACCCGCTTTGATTGCGTTTTTCCAGTCGGATCTGTTTTGTGCAAGACATTCCCAGGTGGTGACATCCTTTGAACACTCTTTCTCACGCAATCCATCTCTCAGCTCACCATAGAGGAGCTTCTTTGGGAGCCGTTCATCTAACAAACAAATGAGGTGTCCGGCCCATCCTAGTTGTGCTTTTTCCATCAGCGCATAGATGCTGGGCATGTCAGCACTCAAGAGAACCTTGATGTCAGTGACACATCTTGTCATCGAATGTGGAATATCAGAAGAAAAGGCACTGAAGGCTGCAGCTAAACTTGTAATCAAAGATAAAGATATCCACCAAGTAAACATAGTATCCCTGACTGATGCCACGTCAGTATTAGCAGCGCTAAAACAACACAAAGATGAAGATCTTGGGCAATGTATGTTCTTCCTGACACATCTCTCAGCAGAACATCCAAGGTTGGTCATACATTGGATCCCATCCCACTGCAATAGTGAAGGCAATGAAGCTGCAGACAAACTAACAAAGAGTGGAGGAGCATCCCCACAAACAGACCTGAGTATCACATATAATGAGGCCAAGACCATAGTTACAGCCAACTTCAGGTGAAAATGGGCTGATAAACACCCAGACTTCCAAAAAGAAGACAGCTACTTTAACTTAACTTGAGAAGAGCAAGTCATCATCTTCAGACTGAGAACTGGGCATAAACAGACTCAAGGGTCATCTTTACAACAAAATGAGGATTGGGACAGATGGCAGGTGCCCATTTGGGGAACCATATCATGACAGGAGAACACATCCTGCAAAGCTGCACTCTCACGCACGAAAATAGAGAACAATACTGGTCTTGTGAGACAGATATGAGACAAAAGCTGTATGGAGATGAAACAGCCTTACAAACAACGGTGTCCTTTGTAAGAGAAACCGGAACCTTGATCTGAGAATGAACAAAGAAGAAGAATGTGGAATATTCTTCTCAGGCAATCTGTGTAGAAGTGGTTTAGCCTCCTTGCATGTCCAGAGTATATAGTCCAGCTTTCGCAGGCGTAGAGTAGAGCTGAAATGATGGTGGCATGGTAGACATTGATTTTGCTCTTGACGCTGATATCACTACGTTCCCACACCATCGAGCGCATTCTACCAAAGGCTATGCTGGCCCTTGCTATTCTGCTTGCGAACTCATCGAGGCTGACAGATCTCGACAGCATGCTGCCCAGATACATTAATTTAACTACGACATTAAGCGTCTTCCCGCTGACTGTATTCTTTGGTTTTGTGTACAGCATGACTGATGCTGGTTGGTACATGACCTCTGTTTTCTTGGTATTTATGGACTGGCCACATTTTTTGCATGCGGCAAAGAACCGGTCCATTCCCATCTGCATGTTGCTGTTCAGAGCGCAGTCATCAGCAAACACAAGTTCTCTAATTATGTTGCCAGCCACTTTAGTTTTGGTCTTCATTCTTCTGGGATTGAGTGGCTTGCCATCTGTACAGTACTTTATGGGTATGCCAAGCTCCAGCGACCTGAAGACGTCTGCCATCACGGCCGCGAACGTCATGCTGAACATGATCGAGGCGAGTACACATCCTTGTTTTACTCGATAAGTTTTAAAGATTTCTCTGTTGTCCAGTAAACTAGCACACATGCCTTCGTGTAGCTGTTTGACCATAGTTATAAACTTGTTGGGGCAGCCAAACTTGGACATAATCATCCACAGCCCTCCTCTGTGTCATTTATTGACAGTTTAAGTAGAGTGAGTCAATATGATGATGGTATTCTAAGTGGTGTTAAGCAGGGCTGGGTTCTGGCCCCTGACACTGTTCGGAATCTTCTTGGCTCTGTTACTGAAGCATGCATTTGGTAATGTAAATGAAGGAATCTGCCTTTACTCTAGGTTGGAAGATCAGCTGTTTAACCTTGCAAGGCTCAAGGCCAAAATGAAGATCAGGGAGACCACCACCAAGGACTCACTTTTCGCTGGTGATGCAATTGTCACCCACAGTCAGCAGGAACATGATTGATAGATCACTTCTCCCAGGCTTGCAAAGATTTTGGTCTCACAATAGGTCGCAACAAAATAAATGTGCTTGGACAGGAAGTAGATGTCACACTAACTCTTAATTATGAACTGGCATCTGTGTATCAATTCACATACCTGGAATCCCCCATCAACGACAAGCTCTCTCTAGACTAAGAAATAGAGAGTCGCATTGACAAAACAGCTGCTACATTTGTTCGCCTCACAACACAGGTTTGGAATAACCAGAAACTGAGAATCAAAACTAAGGATCATGATATACAATGCTTTGATCATCAGCACAATCCTATATGGTAGCAAGACTTGGACAATTTATGATAAACAAGAGCACAGCTTAACACCTTCCATCTACGGCACCTGTAATCCATTCTTGGGATTACATGGAGGGACAGAGTGACAAACGCAGAGGTGCACTCTCACAAAGATCTCCAAAACATGTGCACTCTCAAGTAGTGACTACTGCAATGGCTTGGTCATGTTCGTTGAATCGGAGATGGTCGCATTCCCAAAGATATCCTCTACGGATAGTTGACGGGTGGCCAAAGGACAGTTGGCCAACCATAGTTGAGGTCCACAGATGTGTGTAAGCATGATATGAAGGTCTTGGACATGAGTCTCACATCTGAAGGTCCTGGACATGAGTCTCACATCTGAAGGTCCTGGACATGAGTCTGATATCTGAAGGTCCTGGACACGAGTCTGACATCTGAAGGTCCTGGATATTAGTCGCACATCCTTTTGTAGTTTTCATTGTGCTTCAGCTTCTGAGTTGAAGAGCACAAGCATGTCCTGCGATCCTTAGAACAGTGCTTATGTATAAAATAGGATAGAATCACTATTGCCTTCAGAAATGAGAAATCTAAGAAAAGTGGTCCAGGGGACAAAAAGGGACAAGATCCGTAACCAGACAAACGTAGCAATCTCGAAGTTCAACCCCTACAGTGGCTTGGCCATGTTTGTAGAATGGAAGAAGATCGGATACCAAAGCGGTCATGGGAGATAAAAAGTCAAGGACACAGACCCCCAGGACGTCCCAAAGTACGTTGGGAAGATAACATACGAAAGTCTCTAAGTGATCAAGGGCTGGATTGGAGAGAGGCCAGGAAAAAGGTGGTGGATAGAGCAGTTTGTCGTTCTCTCTGGAAAACCTCACACCTCACGGTAGAAGAGGAGCGACTATGTAAGTATGAATCATTATTGTCTTTAACTATTGGAAAAGTTAGAAATTGCCAGCTTATGAGTCCACAAAACACTGAAGCTTTCCAAATCCTCTGCTAAAAATGCTGTGCTGAAATAGGATGTGTCAGGCATATATCGCAGCCTCGCTGTGAACTATGACACAGTGCCACAAATATCCTTTTCATGGCAAATGCCGAAGAATAAGAGGACGACTTCTCTTCTACCCTGGGATAAAGAGGTTTACCAGAAAAGATGCCAGATTATTCGATAGACTATCTCTCTCTTAGCCTAGTTCTAGTCTAGGTCATGTACTGTCTGTTATAGACCGTCTTATATCGTCAAGTAGTTGACTGCTGCCTTCATTAGAGTCATTGAAGTTTAGATGTGAAGACAAACGAGGAAGAAGAAGAATATCGTTAAGTCAGTTGACTTTGGGTCATGCTGTGGGTCTGGATCCTTGGCTCTTTGCTTCCAATTATTATCGGGGTAGCCAATTTTCTTTCATTCTGCAGACATGGTCAAATCATTGAAGTTGAGATTTCTCCACTCAAATCTGCAAGGGTTAGATTTAGAGATTGTGTAGTGTCTGAATTCACGCCTTATCCATTCATGTTACCTGGACCATCTTCCTTAGAAATTTCATCTCAAACACTTGAAGCTGGGTTTTCTGTAATATGATCATTGCCCATGATTCAGATCCTTATGTCAAACCTGGTACATAGGTGCAGCAGTATACATCCATCTTAGTTTTCTTATCCATTTCTCATTTCCTGAGGAATCCTCTAATTTATGGCATGAAAAAGACTGGTCATTACTGCTTATTGTGTAGCCTTTTGTTGAAACCTCCTGGTCTGTTACAGCAACAAGGTATTTGGACTACTCGACCTGGTCCAGAGCCTGTTCTCCCAGCATGAAGTGAACTACTCGACCTAGTCCAGATGCTGTTCTCCCAGCATGAAGTGAACTACTTGACCTGTTCCAGAGCCTGTTCTCCCAGCATGAAGTGAACTACTTGACCTAGTCCAGATGCTGTTCTCCCAGCATGAAGTGAACTACTTGACCTGTTCCAGAGCCTGTTCTCCCAGCATGAAGTGAACTACTTGACCTGTTCCAGAGCCTGTTCTCCCAGCATGAAGTGAACTACTTGACCTGGTCCAGAGGCTGTTCTCCCAGCATGAAGTGAACTACTTGACCTGTTCCAGAGGCTGTTCTCCCAGCATAAAGTGAACTACTTGACCTGGTCCAGAGGCTGTTCTCCCAGCATGAAGTGAACTACTTGACCTGTTCCAGAGGCTGTTCTCCCAGCATAAAGTGAACTACTTGACCTGGTCCAGATGCTGTTCTCCCAGCATGAAGTGAACTACTTGACCTGTTCCAGAGCCTGTTCTCCCAGCATGAAGTTGTACCTCTTCTCTCAAGACCACCATGGTTTTTGTTACCCTTTCTCCAGCTTCTCTTTCCAGATTTGAAGATTTGTCTGGAGATGTGCTTCTGATTTAGTAATCAAAGCCACATCATCGGCAAACCCAAGATGCAATATATGGACTGGTCTCATCCTCCAGTACTCCACGGAGTACTTTTTGGTCCTTTCCTTACGGAATTTGATAACATCCATGAGAAGTGGGAACAGATCTGGTGACATAATGTTGACCTGATGACCACAAAAGGTGGTCTTAAACTCCTATGACTTTTTGGTTCCTGCGGCAAGATCAATGGGTCAGATACTGCTCTTGCTGAGGTTTACAAAACATGAGGCCTCAAGCTGCTTCAATTTAGCACACAGGGCACATACAGCAGGGCCTGAAAGATACCACCATTGTGTACATGCGCAAGGGCAGTCATCATTCTTGTAATAATCCTAAGAGAATCACCCTGCTGTCAAAAGGTTCTGCCTGGCACTCTGCCAATCACACACGTAGCTTGTATCACCAAGCAGAAAATCATCATTGCTGTGCAAAACAGTAAGCTGCCTGAAAGGACAGAATGCATGACTGTCCATTTACCAAAGAAACCCAGGTGCTGTAAAGTTTGTTACGCTCAAATCAGACTACATTCCTTCGTGGTCTTATTTAATTGACTACACATATCTGATGCTATAACTATCTTTTATCTTTGCTTGTAATTGGCAACTATTATTGACTTGCCTGGTAGGAGAACAGGCTCCTGTCCCATGAGAGATGACAGTTTATTGTATAATTGGTGCTGCTAAAATTATAAGATAAATCATATTGCTCTAAAGTTAATCCTATAATCATGTTGATAATAATAAAGATTATCATCAATTAATAATGGTGTAATCTTTCAGAACCACTGTTGCCCAAGCATTGGCTGCTGAGGTAATGTTGCCATTCTTCTACATTTCTTCTATTATTTATTTTTCTTAAAATCCTTGTCAAGATTTAAATTGATAACTACTCGTTAAAGAAGATATTGTTTAATATGTTAACCAGTGCAGTCTATTTTGCTTTTAAACTACGGTTATACCGAGACCACAATTTTGTTATGATGACTATGCGTCTGCAATTGAAGAGAGTCGCAAAAAAAGAAGTGACTAGACTAAAGTTTGACCTGGACAAACTAAAATACACAACAATACAATCATCGAAGTATTCCAATCAAGGGTAAGAGGGAGATTTGCTCCACTGTTGGCTCTCAGAGAGGGACTAGATACCGATACAGGCGAGAAATATCTAGAGCAGCAGCAAAAACTGTATCCTGTGTTTGTTGATTTCAAGAATGCATTTAATAGGGTATGACATAAAGCGCTATGGGCAACCATGAAGATGTATCAAATCAACGGAAATATTATAAAGGTCCTTGAACACCTGTATGACAAGGCGTCCAGTGCAGTTCTTGTGAATGGGAGGCGAGGAGACTGGTTTCGCACATCAGTTGGTGTGAGACAGGGGTGTACACTCTCTCCAACACTTTTCAATATATTCCTTGAAGGAATTATGAGTGAGGCACTTGGAGGTCACGTTGGTACTATCAAGATAGGGGGGCCGAACGATTACCAACTTTCGTTTTGCAGATGACATCGACAGGTTAGCGGGTTCTGAAGCAGAACTCCAGGAATGGCTCAGCAGGCTCGATGAAACAGCTCTTAACTGTGATATGGAGACTAAAGCTGGAAAGGCAAAATTAATGACCAATAACGTTGAGGGCTTCAACAACAGGATAAAAGCTAATGGCCAGGAACTCGAAGTGGTTGGCCATTTTAAATATCTAGGGTCGATTGTCGGTGATGAAGGATCAAAATGTGAGGTGTTGGCCAGAATAGCACAGACAATAGCGGCGCTTGCACGGCTTAACAAAATCTGGCAAGATAAACGGTTAGCAATATGCACGAAAATTAAATGAATACATACATTAGTCCTGTCAACATTCTTCTATGTTTGTGAGACATGGACAATTACAGCTGACATTCAGCGAAGGATACAGGCCATGGAGATGAGATGTTTCCGAAGACTTCTAAACGTCACATACAAAGATCGAGTTACAAATGAGGAAATACGAGATAGAATTACAACAGCAATAGGGCCTTTCGAAGACCTCTTGGCAACTGTCAAAAGAAGGAAACTTGCTTGGTACAGTCACATATCGAGATCAAATGGTCTTGCAAATATGATCCTCCACGGAAAGGTGTATGGCAGACGACGAAGAGGTCATCCCAAAAAGAGGTAGAAGGACAACATAAAAGAATGGACCAATCTTCGACTAGAGGAGGTACAGGTAGCGACTGCTGACAGAAAGGGAGGGTGTGGAGTTGTGAGGATGTCTTCATTCGTGCCCCAATGACCCCACTGGTTTCGATATGATCTATTACCAAGTTAAAATGCTTGACTATTTTTCCCTTTTGTTTCTAATTATGTATAAAAATAAGACCTCAGAAAATGTGTTTTTATTCACAGCTTAATTGCACATTTCGAGATGCAGATGAATTTCACAGTGTTGAGAATAAACAGAAAATGAGTTCTGGGATATCCTTAACTGATCAAGTATGTCTACATCTGGTAGAATCTTTTATCAAATTGAAACTTCAAATTGTGGCTCCAATTATTTTTAATAAACACAAAACACTAGAAGGAGACTTGGTTGATAATAAGATAACACTTCAATACACCAATGTGGATCCCAGACCAATTTTAGACTGCTGTGATTACAAAGCATGCCATATATTGTTACTATGGAGAGTTGTGCATTGAGGCTAATAGCGTTGCCATAGAAACCATGAGGCACTTCAAGTGCTTTGGTGCAGGCTTTCTGCAAACTGGTCATCACAATTTTCATAGGAACACATGGTGATAGCTATTCTATAACAGGTTACTCTCTGATCTGCGGTTCCACTAAAGAAAGAGTACCTTGTCTGGAATTTTTGACTATGTGACCTTAAAAGGTTGTGGGGTTGCCCATCTACATGTCCACTTTAGCACAGGGTGTTGTGAGAATTTCAATTTGTCTGGGTACACTCTTAAAACGATCATTGTCGAAGTCTGAACAATGGCCATAATATTAACTATAGCTCCCGGGCATGGTTCTAAAGGGATGGGCGTGTATCTCGAACATGTTTTCATGGATTGCCTAGCTCTTGGGACCCTTGTAACTTTGTCTGCCATCAGCAACACTCTCTCGCTGAAGAAGGAGATAGACAGTAGGCTTGGCAGGGTAAGTACTGTCATGGCCCGCCTGACGAAGAGAGTCTGGTAAAACACTGCGCTGTCTCACTACATCAAGGTCTGGGTCTATCAGACCTGTGTTCTTGGCACTCTCATGTATGGAGGTGAGACTTGGAGCACTTACACTAAACAGGAACGGCGACTGAACACCTTTCACATGAGGTGTCTACGGCGTATATTGGGTGACAAGAGAGAGTGTCACATAATACGGCCTTACAGAGAGCAAACACTCACAGCATGTACTCGATGTTGAGCTAGCAACGTCTATGGTGGTTGGGACATGTTTATTGCATGGAAAACGAGAGACTGCCAAAGGATATCCTTTATGGACAGCTAGTCATTGGAGCTAGAAGAATCGGCTGTCCCACACTGCGATTCAAGGACGTATGTAAGAGGGACATGAAGTCATGTGACATCCCATCCGAGGACTGGGAAGAAATTGCGCAGGATCGAGCTATCTGGAGACAGTCAGTTGGAGGGGGCATAGTGGCTGCTGACGCTCGTAGAGGTCTTCTGGCTGCAGAGAAAAGAGAAAGGCTGAAGAGATCAAGGAACAGCCAGGCAAGCCAGCCTCCTCAGTATGGTTGTACGATCTGTGGCAGGGACTATCACTCACGGATTGGCCTTTGAAGCCATAACAGAAATACAGGAGACAGCTAGACAAAACTTACAGGGCACGACGCGCATGGCTTATACAGACTGAGACACCTATGATCATGACATCACACAGATAGACCAGACACGCTCATAGATCACACACACACTCATGGACCAAACACAAACATTATTGGCTTTTTTGTCTTGTCAGACGATAGTAATTGTGTTTTTGAGCACAAAGCCGGGCAGAAATATAGAGACGATGTGTTGCCCATGCAGTATAGTCCCTCTCTCGGCCTGCCTTGTTTGCTCCAAGGGAAAGGTGATACCAATACATTTGGAACAAGGTAAGCTGCAGAAGCTGCCGGATCATCAGAGCAATGCTCAATCTATTCGCCTGTCGGGGCTTCATTCCTAGACCAGCCACCAACCAAGGCTGAGGGCCTGGTCTGCTCTGCCACAACACTCAGCTGAGGTTGCACACACAGAAATAGACCATACACACTCATAGACCGCAAACTCATAGACCATTGATGTTTGTGTTTTTGGGGTGTACACATTGCAGAATTAACTAACTTGTCTTTGATCCTGGTAGTTTCCAATGTACTCTGTGGTTCCTAGGAGGGAAGTTTTTTTTACAGATTTGCCCCGCTTGATGTTTCTTGACTATTCAAGATGCTATCAAGTGGTCTGTTTCAACATGAAAAATTCTTATGTTTTCTTTCAGGACAGAATTCCATGGCTCCTCGATATTCACAAGTATATCAGAAGGTGAGAACATTGCATGATCCTATCAGTGTATGACATTTTGCTAAGGAATAACATGCTCAATAATTAAAAGCACTGAAAATTGCAATCAAATATTTATGTTATGACAAGCTACAACCAAAGAGGCAGGGCATGCATCTGACTGGTGGAGGCAGGGCATACATCTGACTGGTGGAGGCAGGGCATACATCTGACTGGTGGAGGTAGGGCATACATCTGACTGGTGGAGGCAGGGCATACATCTGACTGGTGGAGGTAGGGCATACATCTGACTGGTGGAAGTAGGGCATACATCTGACTGGTGGAGGCAGGGCATACATCTGACTGGTGGAGGCAGGGCATACATCTAACTGGTGGAGGTAGGGCATACATCTGGTGGAGGTAGGGCATACATCTGACTGGTGGAGGCAGGGCATACATCTGGTGGAGGTAGGGCATACATCTGACTGGTGGAGGTAGGGCATACATCTGGTGGAGGTAGGGCATAAATCTGACTGGTGGAGGCAGGGCATACATCTGACTAATATTAATGCTCTGTTACTGTTCTGCTAAGACAGCTCCCATTAGGAACTGACACATTGAAATAGAAAAAAACATCCCTTGGCTGCAAGTACCGGGTACGCTGGGTCAGGTGGTCCGATCAGTCACTGAGGAGAGCAATAGGATTGATATGTTATATCTTTAGAGTATAATAATGAACTAAATGTGGCCTTCATTTATCAAGAGAAAACCATTGATAGGGTGGACAGGATTAAATTATGGGATGTTTTAGCAGAATACTGCGTTAAGGGACAGCAACTAGATAATATACAAACCATGTGCAACAGCAAGGGGCACTTAGGACAAGTGTCTGACAGACAAAATAGTTCCCAGTGACGAGTGGGGGGCATCACGGATGTGTGTTATCCCCTCTTTTATTCATCTATATGGATAAAATCATCCAAATAGCCAATCACCATGAGGAATCGCTCAACGAATTGATTTCACAAATGACCAGAGCCTCTTCTATATTAAGCAAGACGATTTACAACAAGACCTCACCTGCCTCGACTCAGCGTGCCTAGAGTAGGACATGAAGATCTGCTGTGAGAAGAGAGTAACCATGGCAATCAAATGTCAACCGATACAGGGAAGTTTCCACACCGGTGCCCAACCCTAAAGCTGGTACGGGAATTTACGCATCTGGGACGGTGGCAAACTGGGCGGAGAGATGGAAAATAGAATTCTAAAGGCAAAAAAGGTGCACTACCAGCTAGCGCCAATACTGAAACATGCAAGTGTCGCTGTGTCTACTAAACAGACGCTGATAAACACGCTGACCATCCCTACGTTATGTTGTCAGTGTCAAACTTGGGCTCTATTTGATATGCACAGACGTAAGGTCAAGACCTGTGAGATGGGCTGTGTACGAGTGTCAAAGGGCAGATAATTTGCTACAAAATTCACAACAGAACGCTGAGGAAAGTGGTGGGGACTATATCGGTTAACTACAATATTGACTCACAGAAGATAACGTGGTTTGATCATCTGACAAGAATGTAGTATGATCAGCCTGCAACAAAATCATACAACATGGAGGTTCTAGCCACAGGTACAAGGTCCACCCCGGGGACAATGGATAGAGGGGATCAAAGAAACACTCCAAAAGTTCCAACATGTCGGCAGCACAAATCTCCCACCTAGCGCAAGAAGTCTACGCATTCCTCCTGTCTGTGACCCTGCAAGGCAAGGAGCAGTAGGACCATACAGAAAGAAGAGGTAGCTCCATTCTTGGAGGTTCAGGTTAGATAGGACATGTCCTATACAGTAAGAAGAGGTAGCTCCATTCTTGGAGGTTCAGGTTAGATAGGACATATCCTATACAGAAAATAACCAATTATTGTTAGATAGGAACTGAGCAGGAACCCACAAAGTAAATGGCAGAAATGAAGGACCACTCACATTACAGCCAGAAAACTCTACATACATCTTCCAGAGTGACCTGAGGGAAACTCTACATACATCCTCCTGAGGGAAACTACATACATCCTCCTGAGGGAAACTACATACATCCTCCAGAGTGACCTGAGGGAATGTAGAACGGAGGACCAACATTAATTAAAGAGTTCCAGCGAATGTCCTCCATTCCAGCGAATGTCCTCTTTTTCAGCGAATGTCCTCTGTTCCACTGGATGCAAAGATGATAGTCCAGTAGGGTTGGGAGAGTATAGCATTCCCCAATCTGGGTCTGGGAGAGTATAGCATTCTCCAATGAGGGTCTGGGAGAGTATAGCATTCTCCAATGAGGAATAGTGAAATACAGTCTTGATAGAATATTGTTAGTCAACATCATAGTGGTGAGTGCGTCACTGTGGTTAGACGAGCTGATCGTTGTCTCTTATTGTACAAGTTAGTTCTGTGGACATGTTCGGAGAAAGTTGATGAATGCCAGATACTTCTCATATAATTAATATTTTAATTTGATGCTAAACAATGTCAGTGAGCTGGCTTGCAAAGACTGGGATTACCGCGTGCCAAGGTTCAAAATCAAGGATGGACAGAAACAAAATTTGGGCGTGGTTCGTTCTGTGTAAGACCGCTCCTCCAGTTCGACCCAGCTGTAAATATGGTACCTAACGTATGAGTTGGGAAAGGTATAAACAGCAAGGAAGGGAACTGGCCACCCAACCTCACATAGGCTGCAGTTTAGTCCATGAAGAGTTATCTTCATCCCGACGACAATTGTTGCGATGGGGTCCACCTTTAGGTTCAAGTATATTGAAACAAAAAATGTGCCGGACCCAAGCATCTGAAACAAAATTACGGTAGTTGTAAGGTGTCCTTAGTTGTAAGGTGTCCTTAGTTGTAAGGTGTTTTTTTTTTAAAAACTAGTTTGCCTAATCTCCAATGACATGCACATAAAATTAAATGCTACATGTGCTCATAACTCCTCTGAATTGGCAGCACAGTGAACAGGTACAAGCAGGTTCAGCTAGGCATAAACAATGATAACTGTGCCCCCTGCATACTGAAACAACTGTAACATGCCATCAATTTTTTTGATTATGTAATCATTAAAATGTGTTTAGTCTGGAGAAATGCATTTCATACCTAACCAGTTTCAGCAACTTCAGTGTTGCTTATTTCAAAGCTTGGGGGACGGCGTGGCCTAGTGGTTAAGTGGCACGGCTCACAATCTGAAGGTGCTGGGTTCGATCCCCATCACAGCACCGGCCGTTACCCCGGGGAAGCAAACCCTTAGAAAATGCAGAAGGAAGCAGACCCTTACATAAAATGCATGCTGAAGTCGGATGCACTTGGCTGACAGGCGCAAAATAAAAACCAGAGTGCAACGCACACCGCCTTGGGGATTAGAGACAATAAGGCGAACGCCAAAAAAAAATTAACAAATTTCAAAGCTTGCCTTCTTCTAGCATCTCACTGCCCTTTCAACCATCAGCATAATTCAGTTTGTTGTATTATCGTGTATTTGACTTTAATTATATTGTTGACTGGGAAGGAAGACTAACGTCTGGTCAGGCAAAATATACTGATCAGACATGTTAGTCAGGTACAGACAAAATATACTGATCAGACATGTTAGTCAGGTACACACAAAATATACTGATCAGACATGTTAGTCAGGTACAGACAAAATATACTGATCAGACATGTTAGTCAGGTACAGACAAAATATACTGATCAGACATGTTAGTCAGGTACAGACAAAACATACTGGACAAGACCCTTACCTTAGCTTCCTCGTACCCTTTCCTGGAAATGGGCTATTTTGATGGCAGCCTGGTTAACAAGGTGAAGGATCGACATGATCCCCGTAGTAGTGAGCAACATGCACATGAAGCCAAGCATAGCACAACCGCCTGGAGGACCCCAGTCCACCATCATCAGCTCGCTAGTAACATGAGAAAAGCTTTGGCAACCTGCCACTTAACGCCATTATTAATCATACTCATTGGAATATTGTTGCCTATATCCTTTAGCGAATTATAAACATCGCACCTATTATACATAAACTGAACGCCACTTTCTGTGTAACTTTATTCAACCTGGACATCACAAAAACTTTCTTAGACTTGACCTGGAAATATCATTCTGATATTTTCACTCATTTTGAATCATGTGCAAATATGAAAAAATATTTCTCTGTATGAAATTTTATTTCAGTTTGTTGGACGGCCAAACGACAGGAGTTGTAACCTGTTCATCCCTGAAACAGATGTACAGACAAATGTTAGTGAATGGTGAAGCACAGGCACGTCAGCTAACCAGGCAACATCATGTACTCTTTGTGCATCTAAAAGGCAGCGCTGAGTTGATAAAGCATCGACTGACGCAGCGAACAGGACATTTTATGCCAGAAACACTGCTGCAGTCACAGCTTGACACATTGGAGGAGCCAAATGAAACGGAATATCATATTACAATGGATATTGAACAGAATGTTGAAGATATAGTTACCCAAGTTATCAGATTTATGTCTCTATAGCGGATAGTTTTATTTCACCATAATAGCCAGATTTTATATTTCTGTAGCTTGTTATACGACCATCCATTTAATGATTAAACAGACCTGATACATTTCATGACTTTGTGATCAGGGAGTGACATCTCTTTTTATGGAAGTACAAATACCTTAGACGGCTAGACAGTCACTATTTCTTGACAATCACCTGTGACAACTGATCTAGACAGTGAAATCAGCTGGAACAAACTGATCTAGACAGTGAAATCACCTGGGACAAATGTGAAATCACCTGGAACAAACTGATCTAGACAGTGAAATCACCTGGGACAAATGTGAAATCACCTGGGACAAGCTGATCTAGACAGTGAAATCATCTGGAAAAAGCTGATCTAGATGGTGAAATCACCTGGGACAAGCAGATCTAGACAGTGAAATCATCTGGAACAAACTGATCTAGACAGTGAAATCATCTGGAACAAACTGATCTAGACAGTGAAATCATCTGGAACAAACTGATCTAGACAGTGAAATCATCTGGAACAAACTGATCTAGACAGTGAAATCACCTGAAACAAACTGATCTAGACAGTGAAATCACCTGAAACAAACTGATCTAGACAGTGAAATCATCTGGGACAAGCTGATCTCTTTGTCATAACCTGACTATATTCTTATTTTCCTGTATGTCTGTTCTGTCTGTTTCAGTTCTGACAATCTGACTGCAGAAGTAGTCACTATAAATGTTCACACGCACATGAGCAAGCATTCCAAAATGTTATCATTAGCTTAGACATTGAAGCTCACTGATGACGGGCAGTGGCCAGAGAGATACCAAATATAATTCTATAGGCAAACAAGATGCACTACCAGCTAGCACTGCTACTGAAACATCCAAGTGTCGCTACGTCCACTAAACAGACGCTGATAATCCCTACATTATGTTATGTGTCAAACATGGACCATATTACACAGGCACAAACGTAAGATTGTTAGATGTGATGTAAGGTCGTCTGATGTGATGTAAGATCGTGAGTTGTGATGTAAGGTCGTGAGATGTGATGTAAGGTCGTGAGATGTGAGGTAAGGTCGTGAGATGTGACCTAAGATTGTGAGATGTGACGTGAGATTGAAATGTGACGTAAGATGTGGTGTACGGTCGTGAGATGTGGCGTAAGATCGTGAGATGTGGCGTACGGTCCTGAGATGTGGCATATGGTCGTGAGATGTGGCGTACAGTCGTGAGATGTGGCATAAGATCGTGAGATGTGAGGTAAGGTCATGAGATGTGGCGTACGGTTGTGAGATGTGGTGTACGGTTGTGAGATGTGACGTAAGATCATGAGATGTGACTAAGATTGTGAAATGTGACGTACAGTCATGATATGTGGCGTACGTTCGTGAGATGTGACGTAAGGTCATGAGATGTGGCGTAAGATCATGAGATGTGATGTAAGATCATGAGATGTGACGTGAGATATGATGTAAGATCTGAGATGTGCCATAAGATCGTGAGATGTGACGTGAGATCATGAGATGTGGCGTATGGTTGCGAGATGTGACGTACGGTCGTGAGATGTGACGTAAGATCGTGAGCTGTGACGTGTGGTCGTGAGCTGTGATGTAAGATCGTGAGATGTGACATATGGTCGTGAGATGTGCTGTGTGTAAAGTGCAGCATTAAAGACAATTCACACCAGCATGCTGAAGGATATTGTTAACTACTATATTGATGCACAGAAGATGCGGTGGTTAGGTCGTCTGACAAGAAGTATGATCAACATGCAGCAAAATCATGTTACGTGAAGGTTTGAGAGCCACTAGCAAGAGGTTGACCCCAGGGTCGGTGGGTAGAGAGGGTCAAAGAAACACTCCAAGGATTCAACATGTCGGCAGTACAGAGAGATCGTAAACTGTGTTACATACGACTGTAGGCCAGGTGACGGGCAAGGCGGCAGCAGAACTTATCAGTCAGAAAGTAAGACGGAAGTTTCAAGAAACAGAGTTAAAGAAGTAAGAACACAGATCAGAGCTCTCGAAAAAGACCATGGCACAGGAACTCCAACAGAGTACATGACAGTGAAGTTCTCCCTACAGGAGCTAGTAGATGAAACTAGACAGAAAAGCACCAGGAACAGATGGTAATGAATTCCTCAAACACCTTGGTTCCATAAGCAAGAGGTTCCTCCTAGAAATATGTAACCAGAGCTGGCATGAGGGTACTGTCCCAGCACTCTGGAAGAAGGCCTACATTCAGCCTATTCCTAAACCAGGAAAAAACAAACACTGTCCTAAATGCTACAGGCCCATCAGCTGTGTGGGAAACTGATGGAAAGACTGGTAAATAAAAGACTCACCTGGTATCTTGAGACCAACTCGCTACTCGCCTCAACTCAAACAGGATACAAGAAGCACAGAGGACAAATTAACATATCCAACACAGAACATTGAAAATGCCTTTCAAGAGAAAAAGAAAGTGCTAGCCATCTTTAATTTCTCCACCCCCCACCCCCCACCCACCCACCCCGTGCCTCCGGCACTGTCTGGAGAGAAGGCCTGAAGCTGAAAATCCTCCAAGCAGGAGTTACCAACAATATGTTCTCATGGATTAAAAGTGACCTCTTCCAAAGATCTGCCAGAGTTAAATTGGACAACTATACATCTGAGGCTGGTCTCTCGGTGGCACGATTGACTCGCATCCAGTGTACGTACAGCGATCTCAGTTCCGCCAGGCGGAGTGAAAGCGCGGGCTCGCCTAACACGCTCGCCCGCCTTTCCCCGGCACTGTAGGCACCATTTTGGTGGAGTCGTACCGCTGGAAACGGAGCGTTACTGTGGTCCGTATCGAGAAACTTTGTCAGTTCGTGTGTGGTTCGTCGAAGGCGTATAGCCAATCTCGACAGTTTGTCTCCCGTGTGGTCATTCTCTCGCAAAGAGCTTGTGACCGGCAAATGGAAAGCAGGAATCGTGCCTAAAGGCCCTGTCCTCGCCCGACCAACCGGTCGGAGAAGGGCAGGCAAAAATCGCAGTTGGGGTCCGTTCTGCACAGAGCGCTGCCATCCCTCCCCGGTCGGATAGTGTATGTACGGGCCCCTGCCAGGCGGTCCTAGGTCAACGGAGTGAGGGACGGAACAACCGCCAGTCTGTCCCTGCGGCCGTCCTGGTGAGGCTTTTTACACATCCATCCATCCATCGCCGACCGGTGCGTGTGGTTCGTCCGTCTCCGACAGATATCTGGTTGATCCTGCCAGTAGTCATATGCTTGTCTCAAAGATTAAGCCATGCATGTCTAAGTTCACACTGTCTCACGCTGAAACCGCGAATGGCTCATTAAATCAGTCGAGGTTCCTTAGATGACACGATCCTACTTGGATAACTGTGGCAATTCTAGAGCTAATACATGCTTACCAAGCTCCGACCCTCGCAGAAAGAGCGCTTTTATTAGTTCAAAACCAATCGTCGTGACTCTGGATAACTTTGTGCTAATCGCATGGCCTCATGTGCCGCGACGCATCTTTCAAATGTCTGCCCTATCAAATGTCGATGGTACGTGACATGCCTACCATGTTTGTAACGGGTAACGGGGAATCAGGGTTCGATTCTGGAGAGGGAGCATGAGAAATGGCTACCACATCCAAGGAAGGCAGCAGGTGCGCTACTTACCCACAACCCGGCAAGGGGAGGTAGTGACGAAAAATAACTACGGTACTCTTTCGAGGCCCCGTAATTGGAATAAGTACACTTTAAACCCTTTAACGAGGATCTATTGTAGGGCAAGTCTGGTGCCAGCAGCCGCGGTAATTCCAGCTCCAATAGCGTATATTAAAGTTGTTGCAGTTAAAAAGCTCGTAGTTGGATCTCAGGCGCAGACAGGCGGTCCGGCTCGCGCCGGTTCACTGCCCGTTGTCTCCTGCCCTACCGTCTGCCGACTCTCTCCCGCGGGTGCTCTTCGCTGAGCGTCCCGGGTGGCCGGCGCGTTTACTTTGAAAAATTAGAGTGTTCAAAGCAGGCCTCGGTTGCCTGAATAATGGTGCATGGAATAATGGAATAAGACCTTAGTTCTATTTTGTTGGTTTTCAGAACTGGAGGTAATGATTAACAGGGACAAATGGGGATATTCGTATTGCGGCGTTAGAGGTGAAATTCTTGGATTGCCGCAAGACGAGCTACTGCGAAAGCATTTGTCAAGAATGTTTTCATTAATGAAGAACGAAAGTCAGAGGCGCGAAGACGATCAGATACCGTCGTAGTTCTGACCATAAACGATGCCAACTAGCGATCCGTAGGGGTTGCTTCGATGACTCTGCGGGCAGCTTCCGGGAAACCAAAGTGTTTGGGTTCCGGGGGAAGTATGGTTGCAAAGCTGAAACTTAAAGGAATTGACGGAAGGGCACCACCAGGAGCGGAGCCTGCGGCTTAATTTGACTCAACACGCCAACACTGTAAAATGACTGACAGACTGAGAGCATTTTCGTTGGGTCTAATAGTGAACGGGTGTTGGTATTAGACCCTTGGATGACAGGTCAGTTTTACCCTACTAATGACAGAGCGTTGCTGCGGTAATCCTGCTCAATTCGAGAGGAATCGCTAAAAGTAGACATTTGGTCCACGTGTTAGGCTGATAAGCCAATGGTGCGAGGCTACCATCTGAGGGATTACGGCCGAGCGCCTCTAAGCCGCAATCCCGCCCAAAATCTCAGCACCACTGCGATGGTAGGCTACGATATGGTTGGGACCTGGGGCTCGCGTCTCAGCCCGACCCGGTCGAGCCGCAGGAAGAGGTATATGCCGTCCGCTGATCAAAGCGGGCGGGAAGCTGCTCGATATTCACCCCATACGGCGATGACGTGTGAAACCACTAGTAGAAGACTTAGTTCTCGGTCCGGGTGTCGTAAGCAGTAGAGCAGCCACCTCAATGCCAACTTTTGATACTCAACCCTTGATCATGAGATATGTCCGCACACCAGGCGAACAACATCTCAGTGCCATGGCCAGGCTTGTCCCCTGGATAAATGCACTCCTGCCTCGCTCTTTACATGTCTACTATCAGTCATTCCAATGGACGCAGAAGAGATGCAGTCCAGCGGACATTGCACCTCTGCCCTATTGCGACAACCTCCCAAGTGGCGGGGAATGCTAGGCGTGCCATCACTGCAGATGAGCCGAGAAAATAAAGGGAGCAAAGAGATACCTCACTCACATGCATATGCTACGTTTCTGGCAGGACGTGACGATCCTGGGACACAGACACACTGGACTGCCTCTCTTCCGGGATAGTACAAACTAGTACATAGTCCATCATATCATTGCCACACACTATAGACAAGAGTGGGGAAGACTCGATAGTCCTGCAAGACAACTTCCCTAAGAGAGACAACTCTGACCAAAAACAACTGCTGCCTTGCAGATAGGCTGGAGACAGCCAAAGGCTAAGGAGGGCATCTCTACAGAAACGCCTGTTGAAATCGGATGCATTGGGCCACAGGCTTAACGAAACAGTGCAACGTATATCGCTGTATGATGACGGTACAACCTATCAGAAAAAAGTATGCCGCTCATCCTGTGGATTGCCGCCTGGCAGTGAGAGTGCCGGGCCTCACGCCTCGAAGGGGCCCACCCAATGCTACTGGTGGTCACTCACCCATGTGCTGTGGAGTCAAGGCACAAGGTGTTGGGGCAAAAACTATTGACCAAAAACTCAAGACCCTCAAAATACTACAGTGGAATGCGGAGGGAGTCATTAAAAAAAAAGCTTTCCCTAACACATCACTTGCATGAAGGTAAGATTGACGTGGCATGTATCCAAGAAACGCACCTCAACAAAACCACAAATTCTCAATCAGAGGATACCAGACCTTATGTCTTGATAGAGAAGGTCACAAAGGAGGGGTTCTGATACTGACTCGCAACTGCATACCGAGTAGCGCGGTATCTGTCAATCACACCGGACAAGCAGAAATTGTAGAAGTCGACATAATGACCCAAGAAACGAAGATCCGCATCTTCAACCTGTACGGCCCACCAAACAAAGACCTGTCGCTCTCGATTATGGAAGTCAAGGACTCCAGCTGCATAGTAGTTGGAGACTTCAACAGCCACTCGGAGAGATGGGGATACTCGGACACAGACAACAGAGGTGATGAATTGGGAGATAGACACAAATCTCTATCTTATCAATAGGCCGGAGGATAGCCCTAGCTTCTATTCTAGAATATGGCATACCACCTCTACTCCAGACTTGGCCTTTTCCACGGTGGATATTCACCACAAAATAGACCACCAGGTGCTCAACCAATTGGCAGGTAGCGACCACAGGCCAATTAGGCTAGAAGTTTATATGGAAGTAGGCCCACAGGAAACAAAACCGCTCCCACGTTGGAACTATAAACGAGTCGACTGGGACAGATTTGCAATCCTGACAGATGAGCTGTGCGAAACCATCAACACACGGAATAACAACATGAAACCCATGGTGGAAAGCCTAAGCAAAGCAATAATGCAAGCAGCCACCGAAACCACCCCAAGACGGGCAAGGAAAAATTACAAGCCTTATTGGAATGATGAATTGCAGAAAGCGGAAGATGATTCTCAAACGCTAGGAACATGGCAGAGAGAGAACAATCTATGGAGGCAAATATCGCCCTCAAAGCCACCACGCCGAAATACAAATACTCTCTAAACCAAATAACAAGAGACAGCTGGAAAAATTAAACAGAAAGCCTCAATTTAGACAAAGACGGGAACAAACTATGGAAGTTAGTCAGAGCCATGAACGACGAAACTCCATCAAACAAACAAATTACCATCAAACAGGGCGACAACATGCTCACTGGAAAAAAGGCAGCAAACGCCTTTATAGAACATTATGCCAGAGCAAACCACATTGATGTTCCTACAAATAGGCACACAGACATTAATGAAGAACAAAAGAGCTACGACAACATCAATATGGCACAAGAGGAGCACATGACGGCAAAACTAACAATGAATGAAATGGAAGAGGCCACGAGAACTCTAAAGAAAAAGAAATCGCCCGGAAAAGATGGCGTAACCAACGAAATGCTGATGGGGCTGGGCCAAACAGCAAAGAGAAAGTTACTATCAGTCCTGAACCAAAGCTGGAAAAGGGGAATTGTACCTCAGGCATGGAAAGATGCTGTAATTATACCAGTGCCAAAACAAGAAAAAGATAGAGCAGATCCAAATGGATACAGGCCTATCAGTCTGCTGAGCTGTGTAGGAAAACTGATGGAGCGTATGATAAACACCAGACTGATGTGGCATCTGGAAGAAAAACTCATACTAATTCCACAGCAAGCAGGCTTTATACAGCACAGATCCACTGAGGATCAGATCACTCTCATAGCACAGGAAATAGAGGATGCTTACCAGGAGAATAAACACATAGTAGCGGTTTGGGTGGATTTAGAGAAGGCATTTGACAAGGTGTAGAAAGAGGGACAAAGTCAAGCTACGAAGAAAGTGAAGTTTGTGGGATAATGTACAGATGGATCAGCCACTACCTCAAAAACAGAACGGCCAGAGTTCAAGTACAAGGGCAGATAAGCAAAAAGGTGGCACTGGAGCAGGGAGTACCCCAATGAGAAGTACTGTCACCCACACTTTTCCTGGTGTATATAAATAACATCGCAGAGAATATACCAAGAAGAGTCTACAGCTCCATGTTTGCAGACGATCTGGCTATATGGACCTCTGATAAGAATCTCACCATAGCAAGTAATCGGATGCAGCAGGCCCTAACATCGCTGGAGGAGGGGGCGAACTCATGGCTGGTCAAAATAAATGAGGAAAAAACAACATGTACGATATTCTCGCTTTCAAACAAACCACAAAACACCAAAATAAGTCTATACTAAAGAACCTGTACACTGGAAGAGTGAGAACAGTTCTCGAGTATGGCATTGCGGCATGGACAACAGCAGCAAAGGCGAACTTTGACAAAATTAACTAACTCCAATACCAAGTCATGAGAGTTATAACAAGAGGCATGAAGTCAACGCCAATTGTAGAACTGGAAAAGATTACAAATCTGCAATACATGACCGACAGAAGAGACTGCAAAGCCCAGCAGCAAGCAGAAAAACTCAGAAGACTGACTGACCATCCAATGCATAAGAGACTAAATAATTTTGGAAATGAGAAACTAAAGCGGAGAAACTTTGCAGAAATAGCCAAAGCAAAGATGAACGAAGACCCTATGAACGCATTAACAACACCAAAGCCCATCCCTACTGTACGCAAACCTACCTGGAGGCAGCATATATTTCCAGAGGTGGCAGAAAATATACCAGGTATTGGAAACAAGAACAGTCAGACTGAAAAAGAAAGAAGAGACATAACCCTGAGGTACATAACGAAAAACTACCTAAGCATGGACTGGACCCACGCATACACCAAACGGCTCTGTAACAAACACAACGCA
The DNA here is from genome assembly GCA_036924085.1 of Ariolimax columbianus. Lineage (NCBI taxonomy): Eukaryota > Metazoa > Mollusca > Gastropoda > Stylommatophora > Arionidae > Ariolimax > Ariolimax columbianus. Next base: position 144,550,387 of record JAVGWX010000003.1, on the reverse strand, counting down.
GAACGGAGGGCAGGGGTATTCCTGAGCCTACCAAATGGTAGGAAAACAACCCTATCAGTGGCAACTGGAAAATACTCAAGCAATTTCAGAGCGGAGGCAGAGGCACTGAGGGCTGCAGTAGAAGAAATGGTGACATGCAAAAGAAATGAAAGCAAAATAGTCCTGCTTACAGATGCCCTAACCGTAGTCACAGAACTAAAAAGCCAGAAAAATACTGAACTCAATGATTTAAGAGCAGTACTCTGTCAACTATGCCAGCAGTCCGCACCAAAAAGAGTAGTGGTACAGTGGGTTCCATCCCACTGCAACATCCAAGGTAACGAGAAGGCAGACAGACTGGCAAAAGAAGGTGCAAGACTACCACAACCAGATACTAGTGTGACATACGAAAAGTCAAAACGGCTTATTAGAGATAGATACATGACCAAATGGGAAACCGAACATACTGGCTACACAAAAAACGATGCCTACTACCAGTTGAACAGAAGAGAGCAGGTCGTTGTCTTCAGACTTCGCACTGGCCACAATAGACTTAGGTACCACCTTTTCAACAAATTGAAGATAGTTGGCACCGACGAATGCTCGTGTGGCACCAGGAAAATGACCGCTGAACATCTGCTGCAAAACTGCCCGACATACGAGGGCCAGAGAGAGCAGATGTGGTCATCACCAGAGGCAACACTAGACAAGCTCTATGGCAGTGTCGACAGCCTCAGGATGACCGCTGCTTTTTTCGAAAAAATAAAGGTTGACCTGACAGCGTACGAAGAAGAAGAAGAAGAAGAAGAAGAAGAAGAAGAAGAAGAAGAAGAAGAAGGACAACTATACCAGCAGGTCAAGTTGAGAGAGGGAGTGCCACAGGGCAGTGTAATAGCACCTACTCTCTCCTTGATGTCTCAAACAGCTTACACGCAGATGACTTTATTGTATGGACAGCCACAGAACACACAACAAAAGCCTCATACTTGCTCCAAAACTTTATTGTATGGACAGCCACAGAACACACAACAATAGCCTCATACTTGCTCCAAAACTTTATTGTATGGACAGCCACAGAACACACAACAAAAGCCTCATACTTGCTCCAAAACTTTATTGTATGGACAGCCACAGAACACACAACAATAGCCTCATACTTGCTCCAAAACTTTGTTGTATGGACAGCCACAGAACACACAACAAAAGCCTCATACTTGCTCCAAAACTTTGTTGTATGGACAGCCACAGAACACACAACAATAGCCTCATACTTGCTCCAAAACTTTGTTGTATGGACAGCCACAGAACACACAACAATAGCCTCATACTTGCTCCAAAACTTTGTTGCATGGACAGCCACAGAACACACAACAAAGCCTCATACTTGCTCCAAAACTTTGTTGAATGGACAGCCACAGAACACACAACAATAGCCTCATACTTGCTCCAAAACTTTGTTGTATGGACAGCCACAGAACACACAACAAAAGCCTCATACTTGCTCCAAAACTTTGTTGTATGGACAGCCACAGAACACACAACAATAGCCTCATACTTGCTCCAAAACTTTGTTGTATGGACAGCCACAGAACACACAACAATAGCCTCATACTTGCTCCAAAACTTTGTTGAATGGACAGCCACAGAACACACAACAATAGCCTCATACTTGCTCCAAAACTTTGTTGTATGGACAGCCACAGAACACACAACAAAAGCCTCATACTTGCTCCAAAACTTTGTTGTATGGACAGCCACAGAACATGCAACAATAGCCTCATACTTGCTCCAAACTTTGTTGTATGGACAGCCACAGAACACACAACAATAGCCTCATACTTGCTCCAAAATTTTGTTGTATGGACAGCCACAGAACATACAACAATAGCCTCATACTTGCTCCAAAACTTTGTTGTATGGACAGCCACAGAACACACAACAATAGCCTCATACTTGCTCCAAAACTCTGTTGTATGGACAGCCACAGAACACACAACAAAAGCCTCATACTTGCTCCAAAACTTTGTTGTATGGACAGCCACAGAATACACAACAATAGCCTCATACTTGCTCCAAAACTTTGTTGTATGGACAGCCACAGAACACACAACAATAGCCTCATACTTGCTCCAAAACTGTGTTGTATGGACAGCCACAGAACACACAACAATATCCTCATACTTACTCCAAAACTTTGTTGTATGGACAGCCACAGAACACACAACAAAAGCCTCATACTTGCTCCAAAACGTTGTTGTATGGACAGTCACAGAACACACAACAATAGCCTTATACTTGCTCCAAAACTTTGTTGTATGGACAGCCACAGAACATGCAACAATAGCCTCATACTTGCTCCAAAACTTTGTTGTATGGACAGCCACAGAACACACAATAATAGCCTCATACTTGCTCCAAAACTTTGTTGTATGGACAGCCACAGAACACACAACAATAGCCTCATACTTGCTCCAAAACTTTGTTGTATGGACAGCCACAGAACATGCAACAATAGCCTCATACTTGCTCCAAAACTTTGTTGTATGGACAGCCACAGAACATGCAACAATAGCCTCATACTTGCTCCAAAACTTTGTTGTATGGGCAGCCACAGAACACACAATAATAGCCTCATACTTGCTCCAAAACTTTGTTGTATGGACAGCCACAGAACACACAACAATAGCCTCATACTTGCTCCAAAACTTTGTTGTATGGACAGCCACAGAACACACAACAATAGCCTCATACTAGCTCCAGGAGGTGGAGAACTGGACAAAAGAGTGGGGACTGAAAATAAACAACACTAAAACCTCCACCACTCTCTTTTCTTTTTCTCCAAAAAGGAAACAATTACAATAAAGATAGGAAACTAACAAATACCCCAGTTGGACACACCCACATTCCTTGGAGTCAAATTTGACTGGAGACTTACCTGGAAGTCAAATTTAGAGAAAATCCAGACAAAGGTCATAAAAACACTCTGTGATGAAAAAAAACTGGCTGGTACATCGAGGGGGCCCAACAAAAAAAATCCTCAAGCAAGTCTATACTGGTGCAATCAGACCAATCATGGAATAGGCCTCTAGCACTTGGTCAACAGTGACCAAAACAAACACAGGACAACTAGACTGAGTCCAAAATATGGGTCTCAGAATTACCCTTGTGGCATTGAAAAGCCTCCAATCACAGAGCTGGGAAAAACAGCAAATACTGAAACCCTTGAATTAAGGAGAAAATGTAATCCCTTACTCAGTTAAAAAAACTAAAGAGGTTACCTGATCATCCTTTGCACCAGAAGTTCCAAGAGATAGCCAAAAACAGACTACTAAGGAAAAACCCTAATGGCGACATAGAAAATCAGTCCATACCAGCAGGAAAGACTTGTACCAGCAGGAGAGACTTGTACCAGCAGGAGAGACTTGTACCAGCAGGAGAGACTTGTACCAATTTAAGAGCTGAAGCAACAGCTGTTCATGCGGCAACTCAGATTTTTATCAGCCAAAACATAACTACAAGGAAAACGGTCATTCTAACAGACTCCAGGAGTGTACTCCAAGCCATCTCAAGCCACAAACAAGATATACTCTCACATGAAATAAAATACAACATCGGATTGCTGTCTCAAAAAACAGATTTAGTCCTACAGTTGATTCCGGCCAACTGTGGGAGCCCTGAAAACGAGAAAGCAGATGAGCTTGCAAAAGCCGGAAGTGACGGTACTCAGACTTCCCATCCACAGAGGTATAAAGAAGCAAAGACACTCATCAAACGATCCGTGAGGACAGAATGGACAGACCAGGACAAAGAATACAAGCCAGAAAATGACAGCATAGACAAATTGGCAGAGATGGACAGACAAAGATCTTCAGAATCAGAACGGGACATTGTAGACTCAAGGCCAACCTCTACAGAATGAGTCTCAGCGACACCGCCACGTACGATAGTGGAGCATCTAAGCAAAGACCAGAACATATTCTGCAAGAATACCCGACCTATACAGACCATAGAGAGGAATACCCTACCTATACAGACCAAAGAGAGGACTGCCCGACCTATACAGACCAAAGAGAGGAATGCCCTACCTTTACAGACCAAAGAGAGGACTGCCCAACCTATACAGACCAAAGAGAGGACTGCCCGACCTATACAGACCAAAGAGAGGAATGCCCTACCTTTACAGACCAAAGAGAGGACTACCCAACCTATACAGACCAAAGAGAGGACTGCCCGACCTATACAGACCAAAGAGAGGAATGCCCTACCTATACAGACCAAAGAGAAGAATACCCGACCTATACAGACCAAAGAGAAGAATACCCGACCTATACAGACCAAAGAGATGAATGCCCTACCTATACAGACCAAAGAGATGAATGCCCTACCTATACAGACCAAAGAGATGAATGCCCTACCTATACAGACCAAAGAGAGGACTGCCCGACCTATACAGACCAAAGAGAGGACTGCCCTACCTATACAGACCAAAGAGAGGCAGTCTGGCCTGGGGGAGCGACCATGCTCAAAAAGCTACGGGAGACCGGCGAAGACCTGAAATGTGCAGTCCTCTTCATGAACATCACCGGACTAGAAGATTAGCATCAGTTGAACGATGAAGAAGAGGTCGGCAGCACAAGTCTCCCACCCACCTCAATTCACAAGTCTCCCACCCACCTCAATCCACAAGTCGTCTCCCACCCACCTCAATCCACAAGTCGTCTCCCACCCACCTCAATCCACAAGTCTCCCACCCACCTCAATCCACAAGTCTCCCACCCACCTCAATCCACAAGTCTCCCACACACCTCAATCCACAAGTCTCCCACACACCTCAATCCACAAGTCTCCCACCCACCTCAATCCACAAGTCTCCCACCCACCTCAATCCACAAGTCTCCCACCCACCTCAATCCACAAGTCTCCCACCCACCTCAATCCACAAGTCTCCCACCCACCTCAATCCACAAGTCTCCCACCCACCTCAATCCACAAGTCTCCCACCCACCTCAATCCACAAGTCTCACACCCACCTCAATACACAAGTCTACGTCTATCTCCTTTCTGTGACGCCGCAATACAAGCGCAGCAGGTAAATCAAAAGAAACATATGTAAAATATTTGGACAAGCAGAACATATCTCAGAAAGCGAATAAAACAGCAAAAATAGACTTTGAAAAAAAACTTGCTCAGAGGATCAAGACTGACAGTAAAAGCTTCTTTTCTTATGTTAGAAATAAACAAAGAACGAAAGACAAAGTAGGCCCTCTCATAGACAGTACAGGGAAAATAATAAGTGAGAATAGGGAGGCTGCTAATCTACTCAATCAGTACTTTGGCACAGTCTTCACAAAGGAGGACTGCTCCGAGATCCCAGAGCCTATAGATATTTTTCAAAGAGACATGGATACAGCGGGATAAAGATCAATCTGTATTACAGAGGAAATGGTTTTTAAAAAATTGGAGGGGTTGAAAGTGAATAAATGTCCAGGTCAAGATGGTATTCACCCAAAATTGCTGTATGAAATTAGAAACCAACTAGCAAAACCATTGGCTATATTATGTTCTCAATCACTTACAAAAGGGATTGTTCCACGGGATTGGAAAGATGCAGGAGTGATCCCCTTATTCAAAAAAGGCAAAAAATCAGATCCGGCAAATTATAGACCGGTGAGTTTAATGAGCATAGTCTGTAAATTGTTAGAGTCAATAATCAAAGAAAACATTGTAATGCATTTAGACAAATTTAATCTAATTAGAAATAGTCAGCATGGGTTTACTAGAGGGAGATCATGCTTAACAAATCTCTTAGAATTCATGGAGGAGGTTACTAAAATCATAGATAAAGGGGAGCCAGTGGATGTTATTTATCTAGACTTTGCAAAGGCCTTTGATATGGAGTACCTCATCAAAGATTATTTCGAAAGTTAAAATCACATGGAATAGGTGGCGAAGTTGCCAAATGGATTGAAAATTGGTTAACGAGAAGAAGGCAGAGGGTGGGCATAAATAAGGAGTACTCTGAGTGGAGTGAAGTGAAAAGTGGTGTGCCACAGGGCTCGGTTTTGGGACCAATTTTGTTCTTGATATATATAAATGATTTGGACATTGATATGAGATCCATGATTGCAAAATTTGCTGATGACACAAAACTATGCAGTAGTGTCTCATCTAGAGCGGAAGTGGATATATTGATGTCGGATTTAGATAAATTTCGAGAATGGTCTGTAAGCTGGCAAATGGAGTTTGATGTAGATAAATGTACAGTCATCCACATGGATAGATCCAATATGGAACATAATTACAGAATGGGAGAAAACAATATTAGAAAGATAGATAAGGAAAGGGACCTAGGGGTTATAATAGATCATACAGGAAAGGTGAGTGAGCAAGTTAAGGTAGCAGTGAAAAAGGCAAATGCAATGTTAGGTATGATAAAAAGAAATATTAAACATAGGAGCAAGGAAGTGATCGTCAAACTGTATAAAGCTTTAGTTAGACCTAGATTGGAGTACTGTGTACAGGTGTGGAGTCCTTATCATAGAGGGGACATAAACATGCTAGAAAGAATACAAAAAAGAGCGACAAAGATGATAGTGGGATTCCAGAATTACAGTTATGAGGAACGACTCAGAAAAACCGGCCTACAGTGTCTCGAAGAGAGAAGAATTCGTGGTGACTTAATACAGGTTTATAAGATGATCAGAGGAATCGATAAATTAGACTATAACAAGTTTTTTAAAATACAGCCACCTACAATAACACGAGGGCATAGCTACAAGCTGATTAAAGAGAGGTCCAGGTTAGATATTAGGAAATATTTTTTTAGTCAGAGAGTGGTGTCTGCTTGGAATGCATTGCCAGGGGAGGTAGTGGAGGCAGGGACAGTTAATGCATTTAAGAATAAACTGGATGCGCATAGATTTTAGAGCAAGATGATGTAAATGTAACTGGTTGTATACAGACTCTGCAGGGTCTTCTAAACCAGTATAAAGATGTTAAGTTTAGTTAAGTTAAGGACAAGAGAAGAAGTTCTCTACTCTTTTGTAACACTCACTTTGAGTTTGCGTTTTTTTTAAAATGTGGTTTTATTATCATCATGAGCAGATTGGGTGATATGGCGTCTATCACAGTCAGGACTAATGTGGGTACCAGGAAATATAACATAAACAACAAGGAGGCTAAATTATAGTCAGACCAACAGATGACCTGAACGAAACAAGGGAGATAACAACCGGGGTGAGACCAGAGTGTGTGTGGTCGCCCCTACTCTTTCACACATATATGGACAGCATAACACTGTAGGCCAACAAGGAACATGTACCAAGAAAGGCTGATGAAGAAAGAACAGAGGCTGATCAGTTAAATGAACTCCTTTTTTGCTGATGATCAAGGCCTACTATACGCGAGTGAAGACGATCTGCGCTCAACTCTGTCTGTGAAAGAACTTGAACATTACGGTAAACGGGACCAAGATCAAACGCGTGTAGGAGTTCACGTACTTGGCCAGTGTTTTCACACAGGATGGAGGTTTAGACAGTGAAATTGAGATTAGGTGCCAACAGGTAAATGCAACTTCCTACCAGCTGTCACCATTATTGAAACGCCCTAACATAAACATGTCCACAAAAAGACTGCTAATCAACAGTATATTCATGCCAACTCTCTGTTACCAGTGCCAGACATGGACTTTAACAAGAGCTCTAGAGAGAAAGATCACGGCATGTGAGATGAGATGCCTCCGGAAAATAATCCACGTCACTAGGAGAGAGAGAGGGGGCAATGGAAGGTGCGAGACATCATTTTACCAAAACCATGCACTGAATATATGAAGTGGTTCGGTCACATAATGAGAATGCAACCTGTACAGCTACATCTGTGCGCCTACAACAAATGGCAATAGAGTTTTCACAACCGTGGCAGACCGAGAACTAAATGGATAGGAAATGGTGTGGATATTATATCGTCATGGGATGACTACTATTTCAGTGACGCGTCTGGTCCTGGACAGAAAACTACGGCTCCCTACGACACTTCACGTCAGACGTGGACAAGACAAGACAGGAATAAAGCAATGCACCAATAGGTGGTACTCAACAATAGGCTTTTCTTGCATGTGTGTGCAACCATCTCTACCTCCTTTCATCTGAAAGGGTATTGGGGACGTCCAGTTCCAGGCTAGAATGACACACCCAACCCGGGTCCAGGCAGATTGTGCCTCCCGTCGACTTCCTACCAGGCATAATGACCGCCATAGATGGGTCACTGAAAACGTGACTCAAATGTCACTTCAGCCAGACTTATAACAACCATAGCTGAGAGCAGATATTCACGAAACATATCAACAAATCTTTACATCCTAGAATACATGTTTGACAAGACAGTTCAAACTGGCATATATAGTTACATTAAATATAACATACGCTGTATAGTGTTTGTAAATCTGAATACGAAGGCACTGTTTGACAGAGGAAACAGAAACAAATGTTTGTCATTATTAGAATACTGCAATACACAGGCAAAGCCTTGACAACATTAGACCAAATTGACAGACGTGGCATGCACTGTTATAACAACAGGTAGGTTAATGTAGTGGTTCCCAAAAATTGTCGGTCCACGGCACCCTTAGTGTACCAGAATTTTTTCCCCGACAACCCTAGTCAGAAAACAAGCCTACTCAACAATTGATGCGCTCATGTAGGCTGACTGAAAACAAAATATGAAACACATATTGCAAATGTTCACAAACAGTTTATGTAAATAAGTACATACCTTGAACGGTTATGTCACATAATAATCGCGATTATTGGGACGACTAAGTCTGTCGGTCACTGCACACCTTCTAGTGGGACGACTAAGTCTGTCGGTCACTGCACACCTTCTAGTGGGACGACTGAGTCTGTTGGTCAATGCACACCTTCTAGTGGGACGACTAAGTCTGTCGGTCACTGCACACCTTCTAGTGGGACGACTGTCGGTCACTGCACACCTTCTAGTGGGACGACTGTCGGTCACTGCACACCTTCTAGTGGGATGACTGTTGGTCACTGCACATCTTCTAGTGAGACGACTGAGTATGTTGGTCACTGCACACCTTCTAGTGGGACGACTGTCGGTCACTGCACATCTTCTAGTGGGACGACTGAGTCTGTTGGTCACTGCACACCTTCTAGTGGGACGACTGTCAGTCACTGCACATCTTCTAGTGGGACGACTGTCGGTCACTGCACACCTTCTAGTGGGACGACTGTTGGTCACTGCACATCTTCTAGTGGGACGACTGTCGGTCACTGCACATCTTCTAGTGGGACGACTGAGTCTGTTGGTCACTGCACACCTTCTAGTGGGACGACTGTTGGTCACTGCACACCTTCTAGTGGGACGACTGTTGGTCACTGCACATTTTCTCAAACCTTGAATCAAACTGGACACAGCCACCCTCATGTCCTGTTCCGCGTCGATTGTCGAACGATATACCTGCTTGTTATACCTGCTTGTTATACCTGCTTGTTATTACAGCGACCGCCAAAACCCCAAGGCGTCTCCCATACAGAGTATTCCATTTGTTTGGCCTCGGAGGAAGAAGCTCTTTCATAACACCGGCAAGCGCCGGACATTCAAAAAGATTATGTTCAAGTATCAAACGTGCACAGCCGGCATTATTCTGGAGTTTGTTCTGGTTGGATTTTGTTCAAGTAACTTAAGTTGCATGTGGTGAGTGCGAAGTCGGAAAATGGTGCTTTGATCTCTCCTTTTAATTTAACGACGTCCTTATACTGGATTAGAAGACTCTGCAGAGTCTGTATACAACCAGTTACATTACCTTGCTCTAATAGCTATACGCATCCAATCTATTCTTAAATGCATTAACTGTCCCTGCCTCCACTACCTCCTGGGGCAATGCATTCCAAGCATTCACCACTCTCTGACTAAAAGAATATTTTCTAATATCCAATCTTGACATTTCTTTAGTTAATTTGTATCTGTGCCCTCTTGTTCTTGTGGGTGGTTGTATTTTGAAAAAAACAACTTGTTATAGTCTAATTTAACCTTTCCTGTGATTATTTTATAAACGTGTATTACGTCCCCTCGAATTCTTCTCTTTTCTAGGCTGGTTTTTCTGAGTCTTTCCTCATAACTGGAATCCCATTATCAGTTTTGTCGCTCTTCTTTGTATCCTTTCCAGCATGCTTATATCTCCTCTACAATAAGGACTCTTGTTTGTGTGTTGTTGAGCGTTGCATCGTCCGAGTTGAAAATGTCCTTGATCGAACAAAGTCCAAATGTCAAATTATGTATTTTTACTTGAGAAGTCACACTCAGAGACATAAACATTGCTTAATAAAGCATATGGTGATATCCCAATGCAGAAATCGCAGATAAAGCCTCAGTCCTCTGAATGAAAATCTCCCACATATCTCCGCACACAGACATTTCGTTCGGACACGAGTTATGTTGACATTTTTTGTGTGTGGATTCACATGGTATTATTGTCTGTCATGATTTCATTCCTGAAGGCCGGACGGTTAACAAGAATATGCGTTTATATCCTCCGTTGTCTCAGAAGAAAACGACCAGGAAAATGAAGAACAAACAGTTGGATTATGCTGCATGACCACGCGCCAGCACATCGATCTCAATGTGATTACCAATGTGATTACCTTGGAACATCCTCATTAATCCCCCGACTGAAACCAGCGATGAAAGGACAACGATTCAAGGATGCCGAGGACGTTATCACCAGTGCTACAAGCCATCTGAGAGAGGTGCCCAAGAATGGGTCCCACGAATGTTTCCAGCAGCTGAGAGAGGTGTCAAAGAATGGGTTCCACGAATGTTTCCAGCAGTTGCATGCACGTTGGCAAAAGTATCTAGTTGCCGAAGGGAGCTACTTTGAAGAAAATATAGTGTAGATAATTATATTCTAACTTATTTCTATATAATCAACTAATTCCTGGAACTTTTTTATCCTGCCTCTCGTATATCAACCAACGACGTATACTGAGCATCCGATGGCATGACTACATCCACAACGTGGAGCTTTCCTGCTAAAACAGGCCTCTACCTAATTAGGGTCTCCTTATTAGGTTCTGTCACACGACTGGACCAGGAAATACCGTCCCACAAAATACTTTTCAAATCGTTTCTCGGCGCCAAAGGACTTTCCCGACCAACTGTAGACGTAGAAGAGGTCTACCTCGCACAGTATGGCTCCTGTAGCGAGCAGTTTGACAAGGTCCGGAACCATGTTGGATTTGGCCGATCAACGATCAGACGCCTAAGCGAACCTATTATTATTAAGTCAAGGTTTCGGAACCGTACAGGATGTTAGGGACGACACATGCTATGTCAATCCGTATGTCAATCCGTATGTCAATCCGTATGTCAATCCGTAGCTTGGTCTTCAGTGAAAGCCTCTGTTCTTTCCAAACTTTTTAGGTGCATGGCGTTCATAAAGGATGCAGCCAGACCGACTCTTCGAATTGTGATCGTGTGGCTTTGTGCGTGGGAGTGTTATTTACTGCCCAGGTCAATTAAATGCTCAGTGGAATTGACATGGTTCCCATCGACAACAATTTATGTCGTTATGGGGTTGCAACCAAGATTTTGTATACTGGTTTTTGTTTTCCCATGAGATGTAAAAGCATAATCTAGATGCAAGATCTGCTATGTGCTCCTGTGGTTGTATCAGTAACTGAGGGTGAGAGTCTGGCATGTCTACGCCAATCATCTGTGTAGTCGAGGTCAGTTATACGCTGCTGTCTGATGTGCCTGGAGGTGAGAGTCTGGTATGGCTACGCCAATCATCTGTGTAGTCGAGGTCAGTTATACACAGCTGTCCGATGTGGACTCCTGGGTTGTGCATCTCCAACCAATGACGAGGCAGGACAATGCCGGAGCGAGGAGACATCACCGTAGGACACTGGAGGATGTAGAGAACATGTCCGAGTAATGGTGACCCAGGCGGACTCTTGCTCTAGTGTTGTTATGTAGCCGCTCAATTATCCATTCCAGTGTACAGGGAACTTTCGTTTGTTTTAAGGCATTCCACAAAAACGATCCGTCCACTGAGTCATAGACAATCACCAGATCGATGATGGAGTGATGGCTGAATTCCTAGTATCTCCACGAGTAGGTGGGGGGTGGACATGACATAGATGGTAGAAGGGCAGAAAGCCTGACTGCTGGGGGTTCTTCCGCTGGCACACTCTCAGAGGGGTCCATTTCTTTTGTATTAATGGAGAGGATCATTTAGTCCCAGCATGCAGTTGTGAACAGTCGGTGTAGGGTGGCGCTCGTGGAGGTCACCTGCGTATTTCAGCAGCATATGAGTAATTCCATCAGGTCCTGCCGTCTGTCAACTTCTGTAAGGCAGCATGTACTTGTGGATTGGTGTGGATGTCATAATCTAGGTCGCTAGCAAGGATTTGAGATTGTTTAACTACTGAACGATCTAGGTCGTCTTCCCAGTGCTCTGTCCATCTGTCGAGTATCTTCCCAGTGCTCTGTCCATCTGTCGAGCATCTTCCCAGTGCTCTGTCCATCTGTCGAGTATCTTCCCAGTGCTCTGTCCATCTGCTGAGCATCTTCCCAGTGCTCTGTCCATCTGCCGATTATCTTCCCAGTGCTCTGTCCATCTGTCGAGTATCTTCCCAGTGCTATGTCCATCTGCCGAGTATCTTCCCAGTGCTCTGTCCATCTGCCGATTATCTTCCCGGTGCTCTGTCCATCTGCCGATTATCTACCCAGTGTTCTGTCCATCTGCTGATTATCTTCCCAGTGCTCTGTTCATCTGCCGATTATCTCTTCAGTTAAGGGCCATGGGGTGTCATTGAATCTATTTATCGATTTGGAGATTCAGTTGGATTGGCTAAATACGCCTTTTTTTCAATTGCGCGAAAATGTGGTTGCAAGTTGTTTTGCCTCATTCATTCCTCCGCGGCATTGGCTACTGTGTTGTAATAATGCTCCCACTTCCTTGTTTGTGGCTGCGAAGAGCATGTTCTGTGACGTCTGCGTTTTGCTACATTGTTTCTGCTCCTGGCGTTGCCTTCCAGGACAGACAATATTGATGGAGTGAGCCCAGGTCTGCGGTGAAACTTGTTGTGACCCAGAACCTTCTTGTCAACTTCGTGTATGACTGGGGTGAACAGGTGGCAATTTTTAACTTAACTCAACTGAACTTAATGTCTTTTTACTGGTTTAGAAGACTCTGCATTATTTTTAGACTCCGTACATGCCACACCATATTCCGACTGAATCGGTTCAACAAACTAAGAATAGTAAATACTAATGAATGTGCCTGCTGCACTGATACAATGATTACTTAACGTCTGCTGCAAAGGTGCTCAACATACGATGGGCATACGCAGCTTCTGTATTTTGACTATGCTGTTTTTAATGGCAACATTACAAGACACGATAGTGATGGAAAGCACAAATAAAAGCGTTTGCATGCATAGCCGGGAGGCGGGAATTGATGGACATATACGAAATATAATTTCTCCCAATGCAGACCCAATGGGACATTGGTAAAATACATTTAATATCAATGCATGTCTACTCGGGTAAAGAATAGAACATCCAAATATTTCCAGAAAAGTACAGATGTTGGATGCGACACGTCTTTATCACTGGTGTTATGAAACAGAGTGCTTCTCCTACCCAGAGATAGTTTCACGCATAAGCAAACTACGAGACAAGCTACCAATAAGCCAACCACGAGCTACCAATAAGCCAACCACGAGCTGCCAATAAGCCAACCATGAGCTACCAATAAGCCATCATGAGCTGTCAATAAGCCATCACGATCTGTCAATAAGCCATCACGAGCTGTCAATAAGCCATCACGAGCTACCAATAAGCATACCGCGAGCTGTCAATAATCCATCACGAGCTGTCAATAAGCCAACCACGAGCTGTCAATAAGCCATCACGAGCTACCAATAAGCCAACCACGAGCTACCAATAAGCCACCACGAGCTGTCAATAAGCCAACCACGAGCTGTCAATAAGCCAACCACGAGCTGTCAATAAGCCATCACGAGCTACCAATAAGCCAACCACGAACTGTCAATAAGCCAACCACGAGCTGTCAATAAGCCATCACGAGCTACCAATAAGCCAGCCCCGAGCTGTCAAAAAGCCAACCACGAGCTGTCAATAAGCCAAGCACGAGCTACCAATAAGCCATCACGAGCTACCAATAAGCCAACCACGAGCTACCAATAAGCCACCACGAGCTGTCAATAAGCGAATACAACAATCACCGGATGCCAGTGAGAAGTGGTTTGACCGAATAACCCTTGGACAGTGAACAATCTATGGATGTGGCAAGGGAAGCCAGTGCTAAAATTGAGTTCAGTATCCACATCAGAAAGAATCATTGCAAGTTGTTTGGTTGCTTGTTATTAGAAGAGACTATTCGAGCATATTGTGCTGTTTTGTTGTCCAAGGAAGAGACTATTCGAGCATATTGTGCTGTTTTGTTGTCCAAGGTGTAGTTTAGCCATCTTTGTGAGTAATGGACGCAGCTTTCAATCCCAGATTATATCAGAGTATATTACTACCAAGAGTATAAAAACACGAATAGGCATGGTTCCGATACCTCGTTAGAACAAAAATAAGGTCTGCGTTACGATCAAAAGGTATTCCTTGAGACAACACACAGAAGTACAACTAGCAAATCATGGAAATAATTAACACATACAAATATTCTAACATAGCCAAACATGCTCTGACATGGAATCCTCATAGGAAAAGAGAGAAAGATAGGCCCAAAAATACGTGGAGAAGAGAATGTGAGAAGGAGCTCAAATTAAATCATGAACCCTGGAGGGAGGATGCTGGAGGGGATGCTGTCGATGGCCTGGAGGGAGGATGCTGGAGGGGATGCTGTCGATGGCCTGGAGAGAGGCAGAAAGAGCAGGCCAGGACCGTGCATGCTGGAGGGGATGCTGTCGATGGCCTGGAGAGAGGCAGGAAGAGCAGGCCAGGACCGTGCATGCTGGAGGGGATGCTGTCGATGGCCTGGAGAGAGGCAGGAAGAGGAGGCCAGGACCGTGCATGCTGGAGGGGATGCTGTCGATGGCCTGGAGAGAGGCAGGAAGAGCAGGCCAGGACCGTGCATGCTGGAGGGGATGCTGTCGATGGCCTGGAGAGAGGCAGGAAGAGCAGGCCAGGACCGTGCATGCTGGAGGGGATGCTGTCGATGGCCTGGAGAGAGGCAGAAAGAGGAGGCCAGGACCGTGCATGCTGGAGGGGATGCTGTCGATGGCCTGGAGGGAGGCAGGAAGAGGAGGCCAGGACCGTGCATGCTGGAGGGGATGCTGTCGATGGCCTGGAGGGAGGCAGGAAGAGCAGGCCAGGACCGTGCATGCTGGAGGGGATGCTGTCGATGGCCTGGAGAGAGGCAGGAAGAGCAGGCCAGGACCGTGCATGCTGGAGGGGATGCTGTCGATGGCCTGGAGAGAGGCAGAAAGAGGAGGCCAGGACCGTGCATGCTGGAGGGGATGCTGTCGATGGCCTGGAGGGAGGCAGGAAGAGGAGGCCAGAACCGTGCATGCTGGAGGGGATGCTGTCGATGGCCTGGAGAGAGGCAGGAAGAGCAGGCCAGGACCGTGCATGCTGGAGGGGATGCTGTCGATGGCCTGGAGAGAGGCAGGAAGAGCAGGCCAGGACCGTGCATGCTGGAGGGGATGCTGTCGATGGCCTGGAGAGAGGCAGAAAGAGGAGGCCAGGACCGTGCATGCTGGAGGGGATGCTGTCGATGGCCTGGAGGGAGGCAGGAAGAGGAGGCCAGAACCGTGCATGCTGGAGGGGATGCTGTCGATGGCCTGGAGAGAGGCAGAAAGAGCAGGCCAGGACCGTGCATGCTGGAGGGGATGCTGTCGATGGCCTGGAGAGAGGCAGAAAGAGCAGGCCAGGACCGTGCATGCTGGAGGGGATGCTGTCGATGGCCTGGAGAGAGGCAGAAAGAGCAGCCCAGGACGGTGTACGCTGGCGAGATGTTGTCGATGGCCTATGCCCCGAGAAGAGCGACGGGCTTTGAGTGATTGATTGACAAATATTCTCATCCTCGTATCGTTTGCGAGGACCGTCAACATCTGACAGTGCTCACAGCCGATCTGAAACTGCGAATCTTTATACCTAGGCTTCGTTCTTGCCCTTGTTCTAACGAGGTATCTCAACGATACTTATACATATTCTTATACACGACACGTCATTGTACTCCTTAGTTCCACCGAAGTCTCGTCGTATTGCGTATTATTATTTATCATCAATTAAAAAAATAGGTCCATAGGTATGAACTATTGACCTTGATCAGCGTTTGAAATCACTTCGCTCTGGGATGAGCTGAGCTCCGAATAGATTTGTTGAAAAACAATTGAACAATATATGAATCACATTTGCTGGAAAAGGAGACACGAAAGATGGGCAACATAGAGCGGAGATAGTGCACAGTTGTATTAGCTATATCATAGCACACAAGGGAGTCAGTGACATAATTGATAAACATTATCTGGGCAGAAGTCGCTCTGATCGCCCAGGTCAGTCGACATATTAGACAACAAGGAAGGAGCCGAGATTGTGGCCGCCAACATTGGTCCAGTGGACATGTTAGACGACAAGGAAGGATCCGAGGATTGTGGCCGCCAACATTGGTCCAGTCGACATGTTAGACGACAAGGAAGGATCCGAGGATTGTGGCCGCCAACATTGGTCCAGTCGACATGTTAGACGACAAGGAAGGATCCGAGGATTGTGGCGGCCAACATTGGTCCAGTCGACATGTTAGACGACAAGGAAGGATCCGAGGATTGTGGCCGCCAACATTGGTCCAGTCGACATGTTAGACGACAAGGAAGGATCCGAGGATTGTGGCCGCCAACATTGGTCCAGTCGACATGTTAGACGACAAGGAAGGATCCGAGGATTGTGGCCGCCAACATTGGTCCAGTGGACATGTTAGACGACAAGGAAGGATCCGAGGATTGTGGCCGCCAACATTGGTCCAGTCGACATGTTAGACGACAAGGAAGGATCCGAGGATTGTGGCTGCCAACATTGGTCCAGTGAACATGTTAGACGACAAGGAAGGATCCGAGGATTGTGGCCGCCAACATTGGTCCAGTGGACATGTTAGACGACAAGGAAGGATCCGAGGATTGTGGCCGCCAACATTGGTCCAGTCGACATGTTAGACGACAAGGAAGGATCCGAGGATTGTGGCCGCCAACATTGGTCCAGTGGACATGTTAGACGACAAGGAAGGATCCGAGGATTGTGGCTGCCAACATTGGTCCAGTTTTGGCGCAGGTTGAACAGGAAAACTGGCAGACACAAATCAACTTCCGCTACCTTTCGCAGGGGAGGCTATTAATGAAGATCATGAGGAACACACAGGATCTGATGATGAATTATCAAGCGGAAAACTGTGAATACTTTAATATTGGCAGTCGTATACGAATAGTTGATTGTCACAAAGAAACATACACAGGCACAGTTAGATCTTTTGACTACACCACTAAAATTCTTTCAATCGGTATGCAATCTCTTATCGTTATACGGTTATAACATAATAAAATGTCAGAATGAATCTTGTCCTACCTGAAATAATTTGGTGCCAGTCTATTTATTTGGACTTCTCCACAAGTGTGACACTCACTGTACTGAAACTATACTGACACTTCAACTCACATCTCATGGACGTATTGTTTTCGCTTATATATTTACACATGGTATTCTAGAGCACGTCAGTGCAATCGCCTGCCATGCGCCACACGTCAAGTAGAAGTGAATGACTCAAGTCTCAATGTGCCCTATCCATTCCTTCCATCCACTCAAGATTAAAGTCTAATTTAGCCAACTAAGTTAACATAAGTTCATTACGCTTTGTCATCATTATGCATTTTGCGTCTTTAAAATCCTCTTTTATTACAATAGATCATGTCATTTCATCAAAGTTTAGTGCAACACACTTCCAGTACTCACAGAGTTGACAGATATGTTATTATTTATTAATAATTAATAATAATATTATTACTGTTATTCATTGAAGTACTCACATAATAATATATCACAACATGATTGATTAGTAGGTAGGTAGGTGGCTGATTGAGATAAGGCTTAGATTACACATCAAATAGTTATAGAACTTAAGGTTGTTATAGTTATTTTACTTAGTACTATTGTGTAGCATTTAAAAAATAGGTTATCATTGGTAAAACTACCAGCTGGAGTCGATCCATATAAGTATTATAAGCAGTAGAATCAGTGCTTGTCTTTTCCTAGCAAACAAATCAGTACCTTTTAGCTCTTAAGATATTTGAAATCATTAAAAAATACAATGTGGCAGACTTAGCTGTGTTTAATGTTATTCCTACTCTATGAGTCTATATACTAGTCGTTATTTCTTACAATATGACTTGGGAAGGAAGACTAACATCTGGTCAGGCAAAAATATACTGATCGTTCATGTTAGTCAGGTTCAACCAAAACATACTGGGACAAGACCCTCACCTTGGCTTCCTCATAGCCCTTCCTGGAAACGGGCTGTTTTCATGGCAGCTGGGCTAACAAGATGATGGATCAACATGATCCACGTAGTAGTGAACAACACACAGATGAAGCCAAACATAGTACAACTGCTGGAGGACCCCGGTCCACCTTCATCAGCACACTCTGGATGTGAGGAAAGCTATGACAATCTGCCACTTAACGTCCTTTTTAGGGCGCACAAAAGAATAATCCTACTCATTGTGGGCATTCATCAACAACAACAACAATATGACTTGACCTCCGACGCCTTTAAACCTGACAATGAAAGGAAAGATGTTGGCAAGCACAAAAGAATTTGCTTTCACAACTTCTATCACTGGTTATAAGTCAGTTCGGCACAGGGGTATGGTAGTTTTAAAGATGCATATGGTACTTATTTACTTTCCATGTCGGGCAACCTCACATATACGTTTTTGTCCCAAATCCAGCCATTGTCAGTGCTCTCTTATTTGCCACCATCAGGTCCTCCACGTACAGGATTCCTGCATAATGGGACATATAATCAGGTATTCTGGGTCCTGGGCGGCCCTACATTCGTAATATTCATCGTCTGCATATCCCCACTTTTTTATGTCTTCTATGTTGCTGCTGAATGCCCACATCTGGACATACCTATTCTTAACATGTTCAGAGATCTCCACGTCAGGTCAGGTCATCCCGTAACCGGTGAGGTCGTTGGGGCACACATGAAGACATCCTCACAACCGCATGCCACCCCTCTCTGTCAGATGCCGCCCTCTCTGTCAGATGCCGCTGCCTGTGACTCTTCTGGTCGGAGACTGGTCCATTCTTTTATGTTGTCCTCCCATCTCTTTTTGGGCCGGCCTCTTCGTCATCTGCCATGCACCTTTTCGTGCATAGTGCTAACCATTTATCTTGCCAGATTTTGTTACGCCGTGCAAGCGCCTCTATTGTCTGTGCTATTCTGGCCAACACTTCACATTTTGATTCTTCATCACGGACAATTGACCCAAGATATTTAAAACGGTCAGCCACTTCGAGTTCCTGACCGTTAGCTTTTATCCTGCTGTTGAAGCCCGTGGCGTTGTTGGTCATTAATTTTGTCTTTCCAGCGTCGATCTCCATACCATAGTCAAGAGCTGTTTCATCGAGCCTTCTGACCCATTCCTGGAGTTCTGCTTCTGAACCCGCCAACCCGTCGATATCATCTGCAAAACGAAGGTTGGTAATCGTTCGGCCCTCTATCTTGACAGTGCCAACGTGACCTCCAAGTGCCTCACTCATAATTCCTTCAAGGAATATATTGAAAAGAGTTGGAGAGAGTGTACACCCCTGTCTCACACCAACTGATGTGCGAAACCAGTCCCCTCGCCTCCCATTCACAAGAACTGCGCTAGACGCCTTGTCATACAGGTGTTCAAGGACCTTTACAATATTTCTGTTGATTTTATACATCCTCATGGTTACCCAAAGCGCTTTATGCCATACCCTATCAAACGCCTTCTTAAAATCCACAAACACATGATACAGTGTTTGCTGCTGTTCTAGATATTTCCCGCTAAGCAGCCTTAAATTAAATATCTGTTCTGTAGCGCTTCTTCCCTGTCTGAACCCTGCTTGCTCCTTGGCAGTAATGTTCTCTGCTTGGCTTGGGGTTTCAATCGGTCGAGGATTAATCTAAGCATGACCTTGCTAGGGTGGCTGATGAGGCTTATTGTTATGTAATTTTGGCACAGCTTTAGGTTTCCGGACTTATGTAACAGTATAACTATTGATTTCGTCCATAAGTCCGGCCAGTTTCCTCTCGCCCATATTTTGTTGCAGAGAGTGTGTCAGGCCTTCCACCACTACCTCTCCACATGCTTGTAAGAGCTCTGCTGGTATATTGTCCACGCCGGCCGCCTTCCCTCTTCTCAATGTCTTTACCGCTGCAATTATCTCTTCCTTCGTTATCAGTTGGTTATCCTCTATATTTGTTGGTCAGGTAAAATATACTGGACAAGATCCCCACCTCACATCCACCTAGGTCTTGCTGGAAATAGGCTGACGAGATAGGAAGTCGACGTGATCCCTGTAGTAGCGAGGGATAAGCAAATGATGTCAAGCATAGCACAATCGCCTGAGAGATCTCGGTCCACCTTCTTCAGCTCACTCAGGATGTGAGGAAAGCTACTACAACCTGACACTTAACTCCCTATTCAGGGCACACAAAAGAGTAATGGTACTCAGTGTGGCCATTCAGCAGCAACATAGAAGCCTACAAGGACTCCAATTTGACAAATATTTAAACCTGGACAAGCTCAATCAAAACAGGTCAAAGAGCATTTTTAGATATACACCCTCAACCACCTGATAAATATTTAAACCTGGAAAAGCTTAATATAAACAGGTCAAAGAGCATTTTTAGATATATACCCTCGACCACCTGACAAATATTTAAACCTGGAAAAGCTCAATCAAAACAGGTCAAAGAGCAGTTTTAGATATACACCCTCAACCACCTGACAAAATTTGAAAAGGTGCTTGTTAATACCCAAGTCTCCAAACAGCCAGAGAAAATTACAATAGCTATGTAGTTCTTGTTTTAGTCAAGAGAGTGGTGAATGCTTGGAATGCATTGCCACAGGAAGTAGCGGAGACGGGGAAAATTAATGCATTCAAGAATAGATTGGATGCACATAGTTTTTAGAGCAAGGAAATGTAAATGAAACTGATTGTATACAGACTCTGCATTGTCTTCTAAACCAGTATAAAGACATTAAGTTAAGATGTAATTAATTCATTATTAGTACCTCATTCATGTCTATGCTGTATTTTCAAATCTGGAAAACAAAAATATTTTAAAGTTAATTATTTTAGCATATAATTCAGCAAAAGGGAATTTAAAAAAGAAAACCAAGGTACCAGTTTGTCATTTTGTGTTCTGGAGGTAAGAATAAAAAAGCCAAGATCCCGTCACGCCATGTGGTGCATATGAAATATGGTTATAGGCCTATACTATTTTGTAACCCATGGCACTTAGTGGATGATGTGGTCCACCCGTCTTTAGTTCCCACGCTATCGACTGCGCTATGCGGCTCCTTGTTCTGGAGGTGCAGTGCTGAAATACCTTTCTTGTATATAAGTAAACACCCCTGATAGCGATGTAGTTTTATTTGTGGCATGACAAAACACATATTTTCACTGCATAATCACACTGATGGTTGGTTGATTGGTTGGTTATTGATCCTGTGGCCCAATGCAATATAGTGGTATCTGCAAGTATTTATAAGCTGTTTAGTTTCGTACAAAATGTTCCATTTGTGTGGCCTCGGAAGAAGAAACTCTTTCATAACACTGGCAAGGGCCGGACATTCAAAAAGATTATGTTCAACAGTTTCATAGGGATGAGTGCACAGCTCGCACTCTGGAGTATGTTCTGGTTGGATTCTGTTCGAGTGACTGTTAAGTTGAATGTGTTTGAGTGTGAAGTCAGAAAATGGTGCTTTGGTCTCTCCTTTTCAGAAGGTTGATGTTGTCTTTGGTATTTGGGATGGCCATATGTTGATTTCTCTCCCAGTATTCCCCATTGCCCATCTATTCAGCCAGTTCTCTTTGTTTGCAGTCTGTAGTAGTTGTTTGGCTGTCTGTAAGGTTGTTGGTGTGTATTATTGTTCTTGACTTGATCCCTTCTTAGCCAGTCTGTCTGCCTTGTCACTGCCAGGTGTATTTGAGTGACCAGGGATCCATTGTATAACTATTCTGACTTCATGGGGTGGGAGAAGTTGGTTGGCATTTAGGGATATTTGGGGTAAGTTCAGGCCTACAGTGACCACCGTCTTTCAGAGCTTGAAGGGCAGATAATGAGTCCATAAAGATTACGATGCTTTGGGCTTTTGATGGGAAAGCATCAAATACAGTCCTCAAGTGGTACAGAGCTACTTCCAGTGCTGTTATTTCTGTCTCATAATTTGAACATCTCCCTACAGGCATCAAACAGCTGATCAGATGTTCTGTCTGGATACTCTATGTAGACTCCAGATCCCGCTGTATGTGTGACCTTAAAAGCAGATCCATCAGTATAGACATGTATCCATTCTTCTGGGTAGAGTCAATCATTCTCTGTGATGATCTCATAGACTGACTGAATCAGCACTTCTTGTTGTATTATCTGTTAATTTTGTTTGAATTTCTGGCATTTTTAAACATGTGTGTGGTGGTAAATTTGTTGTTGCTCTCTGTGTTTCTTGTCTTTTGTCTGGGACATGATATCTGTCTTTAATCTCACTGACGTGGTGGAGGACTGACTTTTGTCTGGGACGTGATATCTGTCTTTAACTTCACTGACGCGGTGGAGGACCAACTTTTGTTTTATTCTCTGCTTCTGTTGCCATTTTTCTACAAGCTTCTGTTGGGCTGGTCTTTGCCCATTCTTTTACTCCTCTCATAAACTTCCATAGCAGCCACATCTCTTCGCACCTCAAGGGGTTCCACATTCACATGAATTTCACATGCCGCAGTGGACGTTGACCTCATTGCTCCACTAATAAGGTGCAGAGCATTGTTCTGTACTCTGTCCAGAGACTCTACATTAGTCTGTGAGCATGTTGTCAGGCGTGTACTGCTGTATTCTAAAACAGAGCGTACATATCCAAGATACAAGCCTCTCAGAGTGTTCTTGTCTGATCCCCATGCTTTACCAGCGAGCCTCTTCAATAACTGTAACCGCCTCAACGCTTTATTTTTAACATTTTGGACATGTTTCTTGAGGCTGAGCTGTCGGTCGAGAGTGACTCCAATATATGTAGGCTCTTCCTCTCTGGGCAATTTCTGTTTGCCAAATCTCACTGATATTTTTCTTGGCTACTTTGTGGCTATTGGTAAAGATAGTGTAATCAGTCTTTTCACAGTTTATCTTTAGTTTCCACATTTGGCAATACTCATGCAGTCTTCTCAGGTCTCCATTTCATCTTTGTGCTGCACTTTCTACATCTTCATGGCTCTGCCATATTGCCAGATCTTCAGCGTACATGGCTTTGCTTGGTCATGTCATTTATGTAAACGAGAAAGAGAGTGCAGCTCAAAGCAGAGCCCTGTGGTCCGCCTTCCTCTAAGACTTCTTTAGAGGAGACTGCATTGTTCATCTTTGGATTGTTCAGTCAATGAGGAAATATTTTATCCAGTTGTACAGCTTTCAGCTAATCCCCACGTCAGTCATCATCATCAAGAGACCTTTTCTCCATACTTGATCATAGGCCTGTTGTAAGTTGAAGAAGATGGCTACTGTATGTTTCTTATTTTGGAAACCATCGTGAATTTTCTGTGTTAACCTGAAAAGCTGGTCTTCTGTACAACTACCTTTTCTGAAGCCTGCCTGTTCATGGCAAAGGATTTCTGAACTCTCAAGCAACCAGGCCCGCATTTACCATTCTTTCTGCTAAATTTCCAAGGCATGATGTTAATGAGATGGGACGGTAGCTTTTTGGTTCATCTAGAGGTTTGTTGCCTTTCAGGATGAGGATAACATGGGCACTCTTCCAGTCTTTGGGCAGTTGTCCATTTCTCTAAGTCATGTTGATTAACTTGAGGACTGTTTCTTTCCTCAATGAGCCCAGGTGGGTTATCATTTCATTATGGAGACTTTCTAGGTTTTAATTTCTTCAGATCTTGTTGAAATTCTTGCATACTGAAGTCATCTTCAAATATGGAGGCACTAGCGGTTGGGGCTTTCTCTTGACGTCTCAAGTGTCCTAGACGTTCTTTCTCCATCTCAGAAATCTTTCCTGCTCTGTTCGCAGAGACAAAGTACCAGCTGAAGTGCTCTGCTTTTTTCTGGTCTTCAGTTATTATTCTTCTACCGTCTATCACTGGCTTCGGATTTGTTCTCCTTCTGTTTCCAGACAAACTGTCCACCAATGCCCAGGCTCTCTTCCCATTGTGCTTTAGGTCAAGTTTCGTACATGTTGATGACCATTTTTCATGTTTTGCATTCTTAACTATGAGTTTGACCTTTGCACATAATTTGTTGTAGAGGATCTTTGATTCTTGTGATGGTGCTCTCTCTCAAGGGCTGTTCTTGCTTCATTTCTTTCAGATATGCCAGCTTGCATTTCTGTAGTGTAGAATGGTTTGTATGACTTCCTACTGCCCCTTGGGATGCCTTGTGATGCTGCATTCAGAATAGCTCTTGTCACTCCATTATTAAGTCTTTCTACGCGGCTGCTGTCGATATTAACCAAGTTGGTAGTCGGATGATGTTTGGAATAGTCTCCAGTCAGCTTGACCAAAGTTCCAGCGTGTTTTATGTTTGTAGCATGCTTTACTGGGAATGGTTTTAGTGGTGAGGATTGGCCTGTGATCACTTCCAATGTCATCAAGAACTTGCAGGTTGCAGGAGTCTATCAAATCAGAGGAGCAGATCGTCAAATCAGGTCGACTGAGAGAGAGGTGGGACCTGTGCAGCATCGTGGGGCTAGAGTCTGCATTCTGTAATACAGACAAGTTGGTTGGAGGAGATTCTGCATTCTGCAATACAGACAAGTTGGTTGGAGGAGATTCTGCATTCTGCAATACAGACAAGTTGGTTGGGGTAAAGTCTGTATTCTGCAATACAGACAAGTTGGTTGGGGTAAAGTCTGTATTCTGCAATACAGACAAGTTGGTTGCATCGTAGAGGTCCTCAATGAATGTTCCTGTACTGTTATGGTCAGTGTAACCCCAACGAGGCGAGTGTCCACTGAAGTCACCTGCAAGGAGTGTTTTGTCATATTGTGTTGGCTGCAGGTTGCAGGTCGTCTGTGGGGGGCTGTAAATGTTGTATATAGTGTACTTTGATCCAGTCCGCCAAATAGTGGTTTTCTGTATGTCTGTGGGATGGGCTGTTATATGTGTGACATATCCCTGAATGTCATTTCGGATATAGGTAACTATGTCACGGCAGTCGGTGCACTCACAGGCATAGCTGGTGTATCCTGTCAGGCTCAGGTCGGTGCACTCACAGGTATAGCTAGTGTATCCTGTCAGGCTCAGGTCGGCGCACTCAAGGCATAGGTAGTGTATCCTGTCAGGCTCAGGTCGGTGCACTCACAGGTATAGCTAGTGTATCCAGTCAATCTTGTGTCGGTGCACTCACAGGCATAGCTAGTGTATCCTGTCAATCTCGGGTCGGTGCACTCACAGGCATAGCTAGTGTATCCTGTCAAGCTTAGGTCAGTGCACTCACAGGAATAGCTAGTGTATCCTGTCAGGCTCAGGTGGTGCACTCACAGACATAGCTAGTGTATCCTGTCAAGCTTAGGTCAGTGCACTCACAGGAATAGCTAGTGTATCCTGTCAAGTTCAGGTCAGTGTCCTTGTGTAGAGTTTCTTGCAGGAGAGCCACATGAATCCTGTGGCTGTCCAAAACCTTTACAAGCTCAAGCTTATTATTTCTCATGTCACAAATATTTAACTGTAGAACATTCTCAGGCCACAAATATTTAACTGTAGAACATTCTCAGGCCACAAATATTTAACTGTAGAACATTCTAAGGCCACAAATATTTAACTGTAGAACGTTCTCAGGCCACAAATATTTAACTGTAGAATGTTCTCAGGCCACAAATATCCTCAGGCCACAAATATTTAACTGTAGAACATTCAATTAAAGATTTGTATCTTGTTTTTGCACATGCTTCCTCCTAAGTTTTCTTGTTAGTATGTTTATATTTGTTTCTAGTAGTCCATTTTTCACCTATAACAGCCTGGTCACCCGTTGCCAAGCGCGGACCTTGGTGAACAAGTCGCCGTCCGAGCTCGTTTGTAAAACTTTTAAATTTTGTACTTCCCATATTTTGGCATTGTTGGGCTGGTGAGTCTGTGGATGTTCTTCCCACCCCAGGCAGACGCCAGAAATGTCCTGACATAAGTAATTGAGGGGTGCATTAGCAACGCTCCAAGTTATGGAAGCCACGGTTCAGTAGCCACGGTTCAGTGAGTGTATGGTGATTCTGATTGTTTAACAGAGTAAGTGTCATGTGATAAGAACACCCTGGATGGGATTGTGAAATACAGAGAGATAAATGGAAACATAAAGGCCAAGGTAGAATGGATAACTGCTCAGTGCTCAAATATCGAACAAAATCTGAGAAGAAACGATGCCAAGGGTGCATTTAAAATAGTCAAGGACCTAGTAAGACCTATACAAGGTCGCAATACAACGATTCAGGATAAGAGATGGAAATGTCTCACAGAAGACCAAGACATTCAGGCACGTTGGACAGAGCACTGCTCTGAATCACATAAGTATGAGGGTCGAGGTGACCCAGGAAATGCAATCGCCCCCGAAATGAATATGTTAGAGGAGAATCAACCGATAACGAGAGAGGAAGTAACTGAAGCGGTGAAGATGCTAAAAAAGGGGAAAGCTGTGGGTGTGGATAATATCCCAGCAGAGCTCCTTCAAGTGGGAGGTGGGGTAATAATTGAGGCTGTGACATACATCTGTAACAGAATTTGGCGGACAGGGGATTGGCCAACCATCTGGACGAAAGAAGTGGTTTTACCGCTGCCTAAATCAGGTAACCTAAAGATGTGACAGAACAATTAGCCTCATTAGTCATCCTAGCAAAGTTATCTTGAGAATATCATTGCCGAAGAGCAAGCAGAGTTTCGAGCTGGAAGAAGTGCCACTGAACAGATATTTAATCTGCGGATATTGAATGAGAATTACTCAGAGTATCAACAACACATACATATATCATGTATTCATCGATTTCAAAAAGGCGTTCGACAGAGTATGGCTCGCGTCGCTATGGACAACAGTGAAGCATTACAAGATCAGTAGTAATATTGAGAACCTTTATGAGAAGGTGTCAGGTGCAGTTTCTGTAGACGGAATATTAGGCGAATGGTTCGCCACGTCTGTT
The DNA here is from genome assembly GCA_036924085.1 of Ariolimax columbianus. Lineage (NCBI taxonomy): Eukaryota > Metazoa > Mollusca > Gastropoda > Stylommatophora > Arionidae > Ariolimax > Ariolimax columbianus. Next base: position 144,523,004 of record JAVGWX010000003.1, on the reverse strand, counting down.
GGGGGGGAGACAGGGTTGTATACTCTCTTCAACACTCTTCAATGTATTCTTGGAAAGAATAATGGAGGCGGCCCTGGAGGGACATGTTGGTACGGTCAGAATAGGTGGCAAAACGATTACAAACCTACGATTTGCAGATGACATAGATGGTCTGGCAGACACGGAAACGGAACTCCAAGAGCTGATCAGAAGATTGGACAGAGCGGTCCAGCACTATAGCATGGAGATAAATACAGACAAAACAAAGCTGATGACTAACAACACGGAAGGATTTACATCTGTGATAAAAGCAAATGGTCAGGAACTCGAAGTTGTACACCAGTTCAAGTATCTGGGAGCACTGATCAGTGACGAGGGCTCACAGCCTGAGATAGTTGGCAGGATAAGCGGCTCAGCATAAAAGTTAGGCTAAAACTTAGGCTAATGTGCTCATTGGTGGTCTCAATATTTGTGCATGCCTGTGAGACTTGGACCATTACTGCAGATATCCAGTACAGAATACATACAATGGAAATGAGGTGCTTTAGAAGACCCTTAAATGTTACATATACGGATCGTGTCACGAACGTAGAAATACGACCAAGAGTGAAAAACGCAATTGGGCCTTTTGATGATTTGTTCACAGCTATCAAAAGGTGAAAGATGGCTTGGTATGGGCACGTCACAAAGTCCGGCGGAATTACAAATTCGATACTGCATTGTTCCGTACCAGGAAAGATAGGGTGGGGTCGTCCAAGGAAGAGTTGGGCAGACAACATCACTGAGTGGTCAAACCTTAATGCAGCAATTTGGGTGGACAATCGCTGGAGCTGGAGCTTACAGTCGCTGGAGCTGGAGCTTACGTTCGCTACACTTTTGTTACAATACACTGCCTGCGCGTTCTGCGATGAATGTCAACTGGTCGACATCCTTCAGCTGTTAGAAACAGAATCACCGCTCGCTGATCAACTCTGGATGGATTCTGTATCACATCTGCCAAGTTTTCAACGGTCTGCTGAGGAAACTATGCGTTGGGGGATAATTAAATTTTGTAAACTTGACGGTTGGTATGTGCTGTTGACATCACAAATGATGTCATCATGTGCATCGTACGTATGTTCACTTGGTGCAGTTAGGTCCAGTTTCATTTGAACACACCTCATATATAAAGTAAAGTCATATATGACTTGGTTAAAGATATGTGTTACACCTCTTAAAATATTTGTTTTTCATCATTTGTTGATTCCTATTTTTTCAGAATCACCATCACCCATGGTGGCGCAGCTTTCGGACATTTATATATTCAACTTGGATTATGTGGAGCACATTGATGTTATTGAGGACAAGAAAGAGGCGCCTGAGCCATTACCAATTATTAGTGTAACTAAGGTAACGCTGGCGGTGGCACACTCGTATTCCAGCAATATGAAAAGACTAAATAGTATTTACAACCCGAGTGAGAGCATGTCGTAAGACTAGCTGTGGGACTTGGCATAACATCGGCCATAGTTCAGTGGTTTATTTAGAGCAGCATATATGCCGCCTAACAGGCTGCGGGTCTACTTTGCTCTAGTGTTTGAGTCTGTTAAGATGGACTTACCAATCGATTGACCTCCCTCCACGGCACTTGTCCCTAACGCAGCGGAGCAATAAGCTGCTCTAGCCTAGCCCGCTAAGCAGGAAATCCTCCTCCCAGCTACATTCTGCTCATACCAGAGCTAGGACCTGTACATGGACACCCACCCCTATAGAAGTACAGCTCGATTAAGGGACTAAGAATAGTATTTTCATGTTAAAAAAAAGACATTAAAACTGTTACTGAACTCAGAATGCTGTGTTAACTTGTCTAGACTTTGACTTTCAAAGAATCTCCACTGTTGTATTCTAAGGCTGTTTAGGAACATTATTGATAATTTTATGATGATATTATTTTATCACCACTGACCATCATGTCTTTAGATGTGCTATCCTCACTTAAAGTTGTTATGAATGTATTGTCCATTATTATGTATGGCAGAACTAACTTACGCTGATGTAAACACAATGCAATAAGAATGACACACTCAAACATGTGATATTTCAGTATCTGGTGTTTTATTGTCAGCATAAGTTAGTTCAGTCTTATTACTTTCATTCACAATAATGGAGAAATCCACTCATAATAATTTGAAGGGAAGGTAGCACATCTAAAGATATTATAGTCATGTGAATACTGTCTTCATGTAATGGTAGTTTCCTGAAGCAAATTACGAATTCTCTTACCTGGGAAACATCCTTGGAGGACAGCACAACTCAGAACCATAAAGTGCATGGTTTGATCACAGTTACCTTTGACCAAGACAACTCAGAACCATAAAGTGCATGGTTTGATCACAGTTACCTTTGACCAAGACAACTCAGAACCATAAAGTGCATGGTTTGATCACAGTTACCTTTGACCAAGACAACTCAGAACCAAAAAGTGCATGGTTTGATCACAGTTACCTTTGACCAAGACAAGTCAGAACCATAAAGTGCATGGTTTGATCACAGTTACCTTTGACCAAGACAAGTCAGAACCATAAAGTGCTTGGTTTGATCACAGTTACCTTTGACCAAGACAAGTCAGAACCATAAAGTGCTTGGTTTGATCACAGTTACCTTTGACCAAGACAAGTCAGAACCATAAAGTGCATGGTTTGATCACAGTTACCTTTGACCAAGACAAGTCAGAACCATAAAGTGCTTGGTTTGATCACAGTTACCTTTGACCAACCAAGACAACTCAGAACCATAAAGTGCATGGTTTAATCACAGTTACCTTTGACCAAGACAAGTCAGAACCATAAAGTGCTTGGTTTGATCACAGTTACCTTTGACCAAGACAAGTCAGAACCATAAAGTGCATGGTTTGATCACAGTTACCTTTGACCAAGACAAGTCAGAACCATAAAGTGCATGGTTTGATCACAGTTACCTTTGACCAAGACAAGTCAGAACCATAAAGTGCATGGTTTGATCACAGTTACCTTTGACCAAGACAAGTCAGAACCATAAAGTGCTTGGTTTGATCACAGTTACCTTTGACCAAGACAAGTCAGAACCATAAAGTGCATGGTTTGATCACAGTTACCTTTGACCAAGACAAGTCAGAACCATAAAGTGCTTGGTTTGATCACAGTTACCTTTGACCAACCAAGACAACTCAGAACCATAAAGTGCATGGTTTGATCACAGTTACCTTTGACCAAGACAAGTCAGAACCATAAAGTGCTTGGTTTGGTCACAGTTACCTTTGACCAACCAAGACAACTCAGAACTATAAGGTGCATGGTTTGATCACAGTTACCTTTGACCAAGACAAGTCAGAACCATAAAGTGCATGGTTTGATCACAGTTACCTTTGACCAACTTAAACTAAGAAATTGTTTTTCTTCAAATAAATGTGTTTTTTTGTTGTTGTTCTTTTCTTACATTATGTAATGTCTTTGTTTGTCCCTGATGGGCGTCTACTCGGGAAGTCTGGGTGATACAGGGTCATAATAAATAAGGTTTACAACATACCATAGGCGGCAGAAGAAAGATAGACAATATTGAGATCGCTTAGTGGAATTGTCACAGCTGCTCCAAATGACAACCCAACCTGATTACGGCACATTTCAGTAGTCAACAGCTGCTCTGTATGTACACTATCTGTTGCTGATAAAAGCATCATTTTACAGGTGACAATCTGCATTTGACCAATGGTATCAGAATGAGATGTATTCTGAAACATTTGCCCAATGGTATCAGAATGAGATGTATTCTGAAACATTTGCCCAATGGTATCAGAATGAGATGTATTCTGAAACATTTGCCCAATGGTATCAGAATGAGATGTATTCTGAAACATTTGCCCAATGGTATCAGAATGAGATGTATTCTGAAACATTTGCCCAATGGTATCAGAATGAGATGTATTCTGAAACATTTGCCCAATGGTATCAGAATGAGATGTATTCTGAAACATTTGCCCAATGGTATCAGAATGAGATGTATTCTGAAACATTTGCCCAATGGTATCAGAATGAGATGTATTCTGAAACATTTGCCCAATGGTATCAGAATGAGATGTATTCTGAAACATTTGCCCAGTGGTATCAGATTAAGATGTATTCTGAAACATTTGCCCAATGGTATCAGATTGAGATGTATTCTGAAAATAACGTTTTCTAGGTTTCTATTGTCCACTATTTTGTTACCTGGTCCAGTCTTTTGTTTCTTCAATTGTTCTTTAATCTTTTTATAACTTTCCATTTTGTTTGGTTCTTAACATCCATATCTAGAACATATGCACCCTATTAAACAATTTGTCAGTGTTGTTGTTTTTTTAAATTTACTAAATATATGCTTAATCAACATCCTTTCATCGCTCTGCCTGACAGTGTATATGGGGCTTCTGAAAGTGTTCTCCAAAGAAGTTGGTCTGCTGGTTTTTGCCCTACATTTTTTCCCGACTAAACTTTGAATGCTGCAAAAAATTTTTTAAGTGCATCATCTCCAATTCTATTTGGGTCATTCTGAATTTCATTTGCTTTTGTTGTTATTCTGTGTAGGGAGTATTCTGGCTTCCATTTCTTTTCTGGTGAGTCCTGTATTCTTGTTTTCAGTTGGTGGCTGGTGGCTCTATCAATGGTTTTCAGTTGCTATGACTATTGGCTTGGCTCTATCAATGGTTTTTACAATAGTACTGTATTTATGATGATAATGACATTTTTTGTTTTCTCATATCTGGACTTAAATCCAATAGAAGATGAGCCATTTGTAGTCAAAATATCCTAACATTTGGTGAAAGACTTACGCTTGCTATTAATATTACAGAAGTGCAGTATGCTTAATGTGCAACCATGATTTTAATATTCCTTATTTGCAGCACGTAAGAATCAGGTAAATGATCTAACTTTGATTTCTCAAACTTCCAGATTGCACAACGGCTGCAGGAACAAGAGAAAGACAGAATTCAACAGAAAACCTACATCGGTGTGGATGTATCTCCCGGAGGTCAAAGACTGATGAACACAATATCCAAAACGTAAGGCTTTCAAATGTGTAGTAGAGTCCAGGTTTTCACTGGGGTTTTTCTATCTAGAATGTTACCACATGCATCCACATCATTCACGACCACACGCAGCAAATAACATACCACACAGCAGGTGGCATATTTATTATATCATACTCATACAACAACTATTAAAGTGAGTGCAATGAGATTACAAACAATACAAGAAATACATCTTAACTAAATAGATAAGCAGAGGCTATAAGCATAAGCTATTGATGTTGCTCCAGACTACCCCAACCCAGTTCTAGCCGTACACTCCCCTCCCCTTATCTGCACCCTCAACACACTCTCAAAAACTCGTCCTCACGATCATATTCTGTGCATTCCCTCGCACTCAGATCCCCTCAGGTGGGTGATCTGGACATAATACATTCAATCTATTCAACGATTACTCACATGTGATCACACACTCAATCAATCTGCGTATACACACACGCTCTGGAACATACATCGTTTCTTCTGTGTCCTTCACACACTACACACACATCCACATCTCTCCTAGTCGATCTGTACACTCGTGTAACCATTCAGAACATACATCGTTCACAAAGTGTCCTGCACATACAACACACATTCAGATCTCTTCTAGACACAGGGCGCCTAACACACACCTTATAGAGCGACTGACCAAGACTCAAAGGCGTATCCTAGTTCAGCAACTCTGTATTCCGTTTTATCTCACTAACATTCGTAAAACAGCTTATCAATCGCTCTTCTATAAAGTCGGCGAGCTAAACAGACTCCTAGCTAAATTCTCTCTCTCTCTCTCTCTCTCTCTCTCTCTCTCTCTCTCTCTCTTTCTCTCTCTCTGGCTCTCTCTGGGATGTCTACTCCAGCCATCACCTAGTTTGGATCTACCTCTATTTAGTTGTTATTGGAACGAATCACTATGAATTCCTATCACTCAAAATGTCGCAGAAAGCTCTGCTTGCCTCTTGTCTGTCACTAATCTCACACTACCCAAATCGAACGCCAGAGTGGTCAGCACCTAGCCCCTACCTGTACTAGACACATTCTTTCCCCCAACCCCGTTTTCCTTTGTTGACTTAGTATCGAGACGGTAAGTGACCTTGGCACAGATTCAGGTACCTTTGTTCTCAGAGTCACCGACCACATTACCCCTGCCTTAAATGCTCATGCTCCGTCTGGAACTGTTGTGGAAATGTCGTGAATGCTCCATTATCTGGATTCATTGTTACTGGCCATATCTAACCATACAGGTTACGAAGGTTGACTTACTCCATGCGGCTTGTAAGGCCTGAGGGATGTGCAATGAAAACATTAGCAATCGATCGAACACTATTTTTAACTTCCCATGAATTTCGTAGTCTGGCCGTTGTTTACAAAGGAGGCAGCCATTTTGTTGGAAGAGATCTTCCAACAGCTACACTGGATTAATAGAGCCATAAATATAGATGGCGAATGGCTCACGCAAGACAACATTGTGCTCATCAGTCATACCTAACAATTCTTGGATGACCTAAATGAGATAAGCGGAGCTGCTGGTCTTAAGATTAATAACAAAAAACACAATGCCTGGGACATGCCTACAGCAGGAAATCAAACTTGAAGAGCAGATCATCCAGGGTGTCAGCTCCTACGTCTGTCCGGCCAGGATATCAGCTCCTACGTCTGCCCAGGCCAGGATGTCAGCTCCTATGTCTGCCCAGGCCAGGATATCAGCTCCTACGTCTGCCCAGGCCAAGATGTCAGCTCCTATGTCTGCCTAGGCCAAGATGTCAGCTCCTACGTCTGCCCAGGCCAAGATGTCAGCTCCTATGTCTGCCTAGGCCAAGATGTCAGCTCCTACGTCTGCCCAGGCCAAGATGTCAGCTCCTACGTCTGCCCAGGCCAAGGTGTCAGCTCCTACATCTGCCCAGGCCAAGGTGTCAGCTCCTACGTCTGACCAGGCCAAGATGTCAGCTCCTACATCTGCCCAGGCCAAGGTGTCAGCTCCTACGTCTGACCAGGCCAAGATGTCAGCTCCTACATCTGCCCAGGCCAAGGTGTCAGCTCCTACGTCTGACCAGGCCAAGATGTCAGCTCCTATGTCTGCCCAGGCCAGGATATCAGCTCCTACGTCTGCCCGGCCAGGATGTCAGCTACTACGTCTGCCCAGGCCAAGATGTCAGCTCCTACGTCTGCCCAGGCCAAGATGTCAGCTCCTACGTCTGCCCAAGCCAAGATGTCACCTCCTACGTCTGCCCAGGCCAAGATGTCACCTCCTACGTCTGCCCAGGCCAAGATGTCAGCTCCTACGTCTGCCCAGGCCAAGATGTCAGCTCCAACGTCTGCCCGGCCAGGATGTCAGCTCCTACATCTGCCCAGGCCAAGATGTCAGCTCCTATGTCTGCCTAGGCCAAGATGTCAGCTCCTACGTCTGCCCAGGCCAAGATGTCAGCTCCTACGTCTGCCCAGGCCAAGGTGTCAGCTCCTACGTCTGACCAGGCCAAGATGTCAGCTCCTACATCTGCCCAGGCCAAGATGTCAGCTCCTACATCTGCCCGGCCAGGATGTCAGCTCCTACGTCTGCCTAGGCCAAGATGTCAGCTCCTACGTCTGCCCAGGCCAAGATGTCAGCTCCTACATCTGCCCAGGCCAAGATGTCAGCTCCTACGTCTGCCCAGGCCAAGGTGTCAGCTCCTACGTCTGCCCAGGCCAAGATGTCAGCTCCTACGTCTGCCCAGGTCAAGATATCAGCTCCTACGTCTGCCCAGGCCAGGATGTCAGCTCCTACATCTGCCCAGGCCAAGATGTCAGCTCCTACGTCTGCCCAGGCCAAGAAATAAATACTATCAAAGATATTGATCATGAAATATCCAGACGAAGAACAGCAGTTTGGTATAGGTTTACTTGCATAAAGTGATACTCCTAACAGCTGAGAGACACTACAGCATGAGCACACACATTTCATTGCGTGGTCATGTGGTACGCATTCCTGACAACAGATGGACCTGGCAAACATTTTGGTGGTCTATACACGTTCACTGGGCATTGGCAGGATGGTTGGACAGAAGATCTTGTACAACACAGGGTCAGGATGGTTGGACAGAAGATCTTGTACAGCACAGGGTCAGGATGGTTGGACAGAAGATCTTGTACAGCACAGGGTCAGGATGGTTGTACAGAAGATCTTGTACAGCACAGGGTCAGGATGGTTGGACAGAAGATCTTGTACAGCACAGGGTCAGGATGGTTGGACAGAAGATCTTGTACAGCACAGGGTCAGGATGGTTGCACAGAAGATCTTGTACAGCACAGGGTCAGGATGGTTGGACAGAAGATCTTGTACAGCACAGGGTCAGGATGGTTGTACAGAAGATCTTGTACAGCACAGGGTCAGGATGGTTGGACAGAAGATCTTGTACAGCACAGGGTCAGGATGGTTGGACAGAAGATCTTGTACAGCACAGGGTCAGGATGGTTGCACAGAAGATCTTGTACAGCACAGGGTCAGGATGGTTGGACAGAAGATCTTGTACAGCACAGGGTCAGGATGGTTGGACAGAAGATCTTGTACAGCACAGGGTCAGGATGGTTGTACAGAAGATCTTGTACAGCACAGGGTCAGGGTGGTTGGACAGAAGATCTTGTACAGCACAGGGTCAGGATGGTTGGACAGAAGATCTTGTACAGCACAGGGTCAGGATGGTTGGACAGAAGATCTTGTACAGCACAGGGTCAGGATGGTTGGACAGAAGATCTTGTACAGCACAGGGTCAGGATGGTTGGACAGAAGATCTTGTACAGCACAGGGTCAGGATGGTTGGACAGAAGATCTTGTACAGCACAGGGTCAGGATGGTTGGACAGAAGATCTTGTACAGCACAGGGTCAGGATGGTTGGACAGAAGATCTTGTACAGCACAGGGTCAGGATGGTTGGACAGAAGATCTTGTACAGCACAGGGTCAGGATGGTTGGACAGAAGATCTTGTACAGCACAGGGTCAGGATGGTTGGACAGAAGATCTTGTACAGCACAGGGTCAGGATGCATGGTGTTGTCTTCCTCACATCTGACGCAGAGGAAAATATGTGAAATTCATGTCTCTCTCGTGATAATTGCAATCTAATGTCAGTATTTGCAAACGCAGATTCATGTCTCTCTCGTTATAATTGCAATCTAATGTCAGTATTTGCAAACGCAGATTCATGTGCATCTCGTGATAATTGCAATTTTCAAAAGAGGCACCACTTGGCGCAGTTGTTTATAGCCAGAATAATCACATGACCATGGTCACTCTGCCACATCATTCAATGTGTATTGTTAATTCAAGTAGTGGTAAAACTGTAGAGTGATGAGGTTGTGGTGTTTTCATTTCAGTATTAGTGACTGCAGATGGCATAATCAGGAGATTGTTGTTTTGGGAGAGGTGACCATCAAACCACCATATGGACCAAAAGATCTTCATTGTATGGAGGGCAGTAAAGCCTTGGCTTACATTTCCAAAATTGTGAGTTTTTCCATGAATGATTGTAGCTGTGGAAGTCGTGGATACATACTGGACTTATCCATGGGGATAGGGGTTCAACCAGAGACAATTGTGTTATTGTTGTTTGAAACTTCTCGCTACTTGAACTGGGTTGTTCACTCACTACTAGAACTGGGTTATTCACTCGCTACTAGAACTGGGTTGTTCACTCACTACTAGAACTGGGTTATTCACTCACTACTAGAACTGGGTTGTTCACTCACTACTAGAACTGGGTTATTCACTCACTACTAGAACTGGGTTATTCACTCACTACTAGAACTGGGTTATTCACTCACTACTAGAACTGGGTTGTTCACTCACTACTAGAACTGGGTTATTCACTCACTACTAGAACTGGGTTGTTCACTCACTACTAGAACTGGGTTGTTCACTCGCTACTAGAACTGGGTCGGGCAACTCACTGATGTGGGGGGGGTGTACAACTGAACTGATGTGGGGGAGCGGAGGGGGAGACTCGCTGATATGGGGGAGAGGGGGGACAACTCAACTGATGAGAGGACAACTCATTGATGAGAGTGGACAACTTACTGATGAGGGTGGACAGTGCTATAAGTGGGAGGAGGGCAGAGATAAATAGTGCTATAAGTGGGAGGAGAGGATGCGGTCAGAGATAAACAGTGCTATGTGGGAGGAGGGCATCACAAGATTGGCAGAGGAAAATTGACTGGTTATATCATCTAGGCAAGAGACAAGATGTTGAAATCCATTGGCAGGTGACCCTTAGAGATAACACCTGAACTGAGTCTGACATTCACTCAGACAGATCAGAGCCTGACATTCACCCCAACAGATCAGAGCCTGACATTCACCCCAGACAGATTAGAGCCTGACATTCACCCCAAAAGATCGGAGCCTGACATTCACCCCAGACAGATTAGTGCCAGATGCAAGCTAGCCAACATCTGATCAGCCCATAGAAGATTATGTCCAAATGTATTTCCTGGTTTATCTCATGGAGTTTATGAAGTTGTTCATTTAGTAAATGCATAATTATTCAGCTTGCCTTGGACGATATAAAGGTCAAGGTAGTCCCGTGACAGACAATGTTGTAGGTGATGAAGTGTTGGAGACTTGATTATGTTGGGTCTTAGGCCTGATGAAGGGAAGCTCTCCAACTCCTCCAATGTTCCCATTGGAGCTCACAAAGATCAGATCACAAGTCTCTTTTCTGTGAGAGACAAGCATTGTGTCTACCTAGAGATCATGGTCATCCTATATCTGTGAGAGACAAGCATTGTGTCTACCTAGGGATCATGGTCATCCTATATCTGTGAGAGACAAGCATTGTGTCTACCTAGAGATCATGGTCATCCTATATCAGACACTGCATCATGGATGGTGTAGGGACTTCATTTGACTAGGCCTCTACTTATGTGTGTTGACGGGGTGACCCATGTAGCAGACCCTCTGCTGCCATGATCTAACTTAGAACATTCTCACACTCATCCACATCATCATGACCATACTCAGTAAACGACATATCACACAGCAGGTGGCATATTTATTATATCATACTCATATCATAGAATGTGTAGAGAAATTTCAAACACAATATAATACATATCTTAACTAAACATTCTACTAAAACGGGAATTGTAAGCATTAGCTATTGATGGAATTCCCAACTATCTAAAAACCCAGTTCTATTGCCTTGCAATTACATCACACACACATCGCCTTAACTGCGTCTTCAACACACCTTATCAAATACTCTTCCTCACAGAAATCCCCTCAGGCGGGCGATCTCGACATACTCGTTCACAATGTGTCCTTGCTTACAAACACACTTTCAGATTATCTATTAATGCAAAACTCACACACCTATTTGAGCGATCCTGTTCTATCACTAAACATTCGTCCAACAGTCTATCAATCGCTCCTCTACCTAAGTCGGTGAGTTAAACATGCTATCCACATTCAGTCTCTCTCTCTCACTTTCCTCCATACAGCCTCTCTCTCTCCCTCACTGTCCATCTCTCCTCCAGCCTCCCGAGCTAAACTTTGTCTCGAGTTATATATCCTCAAGCAAGGCCAGAGCTTGACCAATCGATCTCAGGTATGGTCATCTTCAATCCAATTGGACCGAAACACTTTGCACACCTGTCACTCCATTTCTCTCGCAGCAAGCCCCGCTGCCAATTTCGTCTGTCAATCAATCTCCCCCTACCAAAATCGGAAGGCCAGTGGTCAGTTTCTACCTGTCCACATTCCTTAACCCAACTCTGCTCTCCTTTGCTGAGACGGTGAGTGACCTTGACATGCATTCAGGTAGCTTTAGGCTTTAACATGTTCATGCATCCTAAACTCCCCTTGCTCCGGCGGGAACTGTTACACCCATTTCCTTTCTAGCTCCCTAACTGGTAGTAGTCATGTACCCATTTGCAGCTGGAATGTGTCACAGCTGAGCAATGAACTCTAACCTTTCCAGTGATAAGCTAACAGACTAACAGGCTGCCACCCCAAGCACTGATGTACAAGCTCTTCATTATTTGACTGACTTGGTTGTTTCAGGTTGAGAAGCATTATGATGAAGAAGCCAAGCAGGGCCGTGTACTACCGTCACAACGCTGAGATTTCATGGCGTGTGCAGAATGTTCCGAGAGGTGCCTGTCAGCTATGACAGTTAGGAGTAATACTAGAATGTTTTTGTTTTTGGTCATGTGACTTGAATGTTTACAATTCTGATTGAACAGTTGTAGCATTTGAGTCAGCAGAATCTTGTTTTTGTACTTTAGGAGGCTGTATGTAGTATACGAGATAGGTTTAGGAGGCTGTATGTAGTATACGAGATAGGTTTAGGAGGCTGTATGTAGTATACGAGATAGGTTTAGGAGGCTGTATGTAGTATACGAGATAGGTTTAGGAGGCTGTATGTAGTATACGAGATAGGTTTAGGAGGCTGTATGTAGTATACGAGATAGGTTTAGGAGGCTGTATGTAGTATACGAGATAGGTTTAGGAGGCTGTATGTGGTATACGAGATAGGTTTAGGAGGCTGTATGTGGTATACGAGATAGGTTTAGGAGGCTGTATGTAGTATAAGAGATAGGTTTATGAGGCTGCATGTGGTATACGAGATAGGTTTAGGAGGCTGTATGTGGTATACGAGATAGGTTTAGGAGGCTGTATGTGGTATACGAGATAGGTTTAGGAGGATGTATGTGGTATACGAGATAGGTTTAGGAGGCTGTATGTGGTATACGAGATAGGTTTAGGAGGCTGTATGTGGTATACGAGAAAGGTTTAGAAGGCTGTATGTGATATACGAGAATGGTTTAGGAGGCTGTATGTGGTATACGAGATAGGTTTAGGAGGTTGTATGTAGTATATGAGATAGGTTTAGGAGGCTGTATGTAGTATATGAGATAGGTTTAGGAGGCTGTATGTAGTATATGAGATAGGTTTAGGAGGATGTATGTGGTATACGAGATAGGTTTAGGAGGCTGTATGTGGTATACGAGATAGGTTTAGGAGGTTGTATGTAGTATATGAGATAGGTTTAGGAGGCTGTATGTAGTATATGAGATAGGTTTAGGAGGCTGTATGTAGTATATGAGATAGGTGAGGAGGCTGTATGTAGTATACGAGATAGGTGAGGAGGCTGTATGTAGTATACGAGATAGGTTTAGGAGGCTGTATGTAGTATATGAGATAGGTTTAGGAGGCTGTATGTAGTATACGAGATAGGTGAGGAGGCTGTATGTAGTATACGAGATAGGTGAGGAGGCTGTATGTGGTATACGAGATAGGTGAGGAGAAAGAGACATCATTTCATCCAGATTTTATTGTTGAGTAGTTGCACATGTTATTAAATATATAAACAGTATTTGTCATGAAATGACAATTCTGGGTTATCTGCGTCTATAATTTCTCACAATTAGCCTTGGATGTCACAATAAGACTAGCATTAGCTTGCCAGCGTCTATAGGAAAAACATGCACAAGCGAGTGTTTGTTATCCGTCCAGCAGCATTTGTGTTCTTACCTTTTGGCCTAGTGCCCACAATGGTCATGGCATTATGAGGATTGAATATCTGAACTTGTTCCCTTGACCTGCCAGAAGTCTGAGTTGCTTGAAGGATGAGAGGTTTCCTCTGCACCTCACCAAAAGATCTCAGCCGAGGTAAAGTTGATATGCCTCACCACAAACCGACTGCTGGTTATGAGTTCTCATGTGGCTAAACATCCATGCCCTTAGTTACAGTGCCTTCATCAGTGCATGTTTCTCTAATTCCACAATCCACTTGTTCTTCATTCATCCTGAAAAGGATGTAGCCTAAGTTTCCTGCAAGGCTGCAGTATCTACACCTCCTGACCCAACACATGCGGTTTAACTAGAACATTTTTGTGACTGGGCTTGCCTTCTCTCTTTGATTACTATTCTCTTAGCCAGACTCCAAGGGTTTGCAGTCCGTTTCCAGAACAATACAATATTGGATCTTGGTCAGCTGTGAATTGCTGTCAACTCACTCATTGCTGTCTTCAGGCCCGAATGAGTCGGTTCAACATCATTCTGGTTTCGTCCCAACCAAAGTGCCCATGCACTGACTTTAGTATCCGTGTTTGCTACTCTAGATCAGCTTCAGATATGGGCTCCACTTGGTGGGTTGGGAGTGGTTTCACTGTTTGTTAGGTGAGTAGGTCATGGAGGACGTCATTGACCCCCTTTATGGAATCTGATTAGGTCTAGGAGGACGGGAAGCGTCATTGACCCCTTCATGGAAAGGTGAAAAGGTCTAGGAGGACGTGAAGCGTCATTGACCCCTTCATGGAAAGGTAATCAGGTCTAGGAGGACGTGAAGCGTCATTGACCCCTTCATGGAAAGGTGAAAAGGTCTAGGAGGACGTGAAGCGTCATTGACCCCTTCATGGAAAGGTAATCAGGTCTAGGAGGACGTGAAGCTGGACTCCACAGCCAAGAAAAACTCACAACACCAGCACTACGTACCCACTGTTCTATTAATCAAACTTGACCCTTTTTCTCCATACTGACAGGAGATGTGTCCTTCCTTCCCCATACTGACAAGAGATGTTTCTGTCCTTCCTTCCCCATACTGACAAGAGATGTGTCCTTCCTTCCCCATACTGACAAGAGATGTTTCTGTCCTTCCTTCCCCATACTGACAAGAGATGTTTCTGTCCTTCCTTCCCCATACTGACAAGAGATGTGTCCTTCCTTCCCCATACTGACAAGAGATGTTTCTGTCCTTCCTTCCCCATACTGACAGGAGATGTGTCCTTCCTTCCCCATACTGACAAGAGATCTGTCCTTCCTTCCCCATACTGACAAGAGATGTTTCTGTCCTTCCTTCCCCATACTGACAAGAGATGTGTCCTTCCTTCCCCATACTGACAAGAGATGTTTCTGTCCTTCCTTCCCCATACTGACAAGAGATGTTTCTGTCCTTCCTTCCCCATACTGACAAGAGATGTTTCTGTCCTTCCTTCCCCATACTGACAAGAGATGTTTCCTTCCTTCCCCATACTGACAAGAGATGTTTCTGTCCTTCCTTCCCCATACTGACAAGAGATGTTTCTGTCCTTCCTTCCCCATACTGACAAGAGATGTTTCTGTCCTTCCTTCCCCATACTGACAGGAGATGTTTCTGTCCTTCCTTCCCCATACTGACAGGAGATGTTTCTGTCCTTCCTTCCCCATACTGACAAGAGATGTGTCCTTCCTTCCCCATACTGACAAGAGATGTTTCTGTCCTTCCTTCCCCATACTGACAAGAGATGTTTCTGTCCTTCCTTCCCCATACTGACAAGAGATGTGTCCTTCCTTCCCCATACTGACAAGAGATGTTTCTGTCCTTCCTTCCCCATACTGACAAGAGATGTGTCCTTCCTTCCCCATACTGACAAGAGATGTTTCTGTCCTTCCTTCCCCATACTGACAGGAGATGTTTCTGTCCTTCCTTCCCCATACTGACAGGAGATGTTTCTGTCCTTCCTTCCCCATACTGACAAGAGATGTGTTCTTCCTTCCCCATACTGACAAGAGATGTTTCTGTCCTTCCTTCCCCATACTGACAAGAGATGTTTCCTTCCTTCCCCATACTGACAAGAGATGTTTCCTTCCTTCCCCATACTGACAAGAGATGTTTCTGTCCTTCCTTCCCCATACTGACAAGAGATGTTTCTGTCCTTCCTTCCCCATACTGACAAGAGATGTGTCCTTCCTTCCCCATACTGACAAGAGATGTTTCCTTCCTTCCCCATACTGACAAGAGATGTTTCTGTCCTTCCTTCCCCATACTGACAGGAGATGTTTCTGTCCTTCCTTCCCCATACTGACAAGAGATCTGTCCTTCCTTCCCCATACTGACAGGAGATGTGTCCTTCCTTCCCCATACTGACAGGAGATGTTTCTGTCCTTCCTTCCCCATACTGACAAGAGATGTGTCCTTCCATCCCCATACTGACAAGAGATGTATTTTCCCATCCCCATTCTAACAATTGCCTGTCCCATTTTATGACATACTTTTGGGGCCGTGTATATTCAGTATTGACAATGTTTCATATTTCTAGAATTGTTCTCACTGAATTCCTCATTCCAGAAGGTGTGTGTGTGTTCTCTGTACCAACAATGAGCTTGTATTTGGCTATTGACCTAATTCCAGGTTGGGTACCGCTTTTTGTCAAAGGTATCCTGTTTGTCTCTATTTGTTAATTCTGTCTCATATCACTGCATCCTTTCCTTTGCTGTTATGTGTGTCCTGTTACACTGGCAGAGTTCACTAATCTAGAAACAAGGGGACTGAGACTGCACCAGTATAGGTAGCATGTTGTATGAAGCTTTCAATGTGTCTGACTGGGTTCTGCTGCATTCTGACTGGGTTCTGCTGCATTCTGACTGGGTTCTACTGCAGTCTGACTGGGTTCTGCTGCAGTCTGACTGGGTTCTACTGCAGTCTGACTGGGTTCTACTGCAGTCTGACTGGGTTCTACTGCAGTCTGACTGGGTTCTGCTGCAGTCTGACTGGGTTCTACTGCAGTCTGACTGGGTTCTGCTGTAGTCTGACTGGGTTCTACTGCAGTCTGACTGGGTTCTACTGCAGTCTGACTGGGTTCTACTGCAGTCTGACTGGGTTCTGCTGCATTCTGACTGGGTTCTGCTGCAGTCTGACTGGGTTCTACTGCAGTCTGACTGGGTTCTGCTGCAGTCTGACTGGTTCTGCTGCATTCTTTATTTAATTTGGTTTCCTAGAGTTGTCCTGTGTTCAAATATTTCCAGAGATAAGAAGTTTTCCGATTCCTCTTGACATGTGATAGGTTTACCTATCTTTGACATATCTCTGATGTCATCCATACATACAAGAAGGACAACACTGTCCTAGCCATGCATCCACTAAAGTTCACACTGAGGAACACTGCACTACTGCCAACATTGGAGTTATATTTGTGCTGGTCATTACTGCCTACTATCAAACTTAGTCTACTCCCTGATTTTCAGAATATGACACGTCCAGGTTATCAGGTCAGATCTGGCCTTACATGTCACTCAATGTATAATACAGTTAGGTGGGAACCCTGTCTTTCTTTGGGAGGGAAATAGAGATAACATAACCTCAGACAATAAGAGTATAACGAATGTTTGACTGCTATCTGTAGAGTGAGAGAAGAGCCAAGCAGCCAAAGAAAAATGAGGAATAAATTTTGCATAAAAAAACCAGATTTGAATTGTTTGTCAGCACACACACACACCTTCTTCCTCCTCCTCTATATTTCACAAGAAAACAAATAATTCATCTTTATTTTGTTGTAGTGGGTTTGCAATAATAGTTTCACAGTATCCTCTGATAATGAGAATTTAGAGAACATGGAAATATGAAAATGAACAAGTTTGCTAGATAATGTATGCTTTCCGTAAGTAATAATATAGAAATCATTATTTATTTGTTTCTGTCATGAGCTACTGGTATGAACTGTTCACATTTTTGGTTGCTGGTCTTCAATTTTTAATCACAAACCAAAATACTTTGAAAGGTTATTTCACAACCAGTAATGTGGTTCCAGCGTTCTACAATTAACATTATCAAAGGTAACTTCAGTTGACCTGCTCTAAAAGAGTTTGGTTAAATGTTTTCATTTGGCAAACACTGTTTCATCCTGCTATCACCAGTTGATATCAACCGATATTTGAACTCCAAAATTAAAACCTGTTGTATTGTAAAGTACCAAATCCCGTAGCATGATATCGTATAAATTGTTTAAAATAAACTTGATATACTTGTGGAATTGTGATAAATCTTGAACGGATTCATGCTTCTTCTTGTCTTGTGTGTTGAAGATGTTTTGTTTGTGTGACAATCTGTGTCTGCACAAACAGGTGAGTCTGGTCTTGGTTCAGTACATTGTTCTGCTGGTATATGGTCTTGGTTCAGTAAATTGTTCTGCTGGTATATGGTCTTGGTTCAGTACATTGTTCTGCTGGTATATGGTCTTGGTTCAGTACTTTGTTCTGCTGGTATATGGTCTTGGTTCAGTACATTGTTCTGCTGGTATATGGTCTTGGTTCAGTACATTCTTCTGCTGGTATATGGTCTTGGTTCAGTACATTGTCCTGCTCGTATGTGGTCTTGGTTCAGTACATTGTCCTGTTGGTATATGGTCTTGGTTCAGTACATTGTTCTGCTGGTATATGGTCTTGGTTCAGTACATTGTTCTGCTTGTATGTGGTCTTGGTTCAGTACATTGTCCTGCTCGTATGTGGTCTTGGTTCAGTACATTGTCCTGTTGGTATGGGGTTCATGTACTGTACCACTGCTGGTATGGGGTTCATGTACTGTACCACTGCTGGTATGGGGCTCATGTACTGTACCACTGCTGGTATGGGGCTCATGTACTGTACCACTGCTGATGATTCTCTGTCTGCTGTCATATGTTATTTCAGTCCACAAATCCAATATACAAGGGTGATGAGTTACATGCCACACTTTGTTCCAACTAATATTCTCAGTGTAGCTATCTGGTCTGAGCAGGACCTATATGGTCCTTCTCTCAGCTGTTTCGCTCTGGCCTCTCTTTATCTCTTTAATATGGTCCTGTTCGATATTTCCCAGGCACAGATAATAACATTGTTTCTCTATGATTTGTATACTTTTGTATATCTCCCTTTTCTCTCTGGCATCTTGGCTCTTCTTTTACTCCACAGGTTCCAGTTGAAGTCAAACATTGGGTATAGTCGTGTGTCGTTGAGGTTATATCCCATCAGTATTTTTGTTCTCTCTTCTCCCCTCCGCCTTCTCTCTCTCTCTCTCTCTCCCTCCCTCCCTCTCTCCTTCCTTCCTTCCTTCCTTCCTTCCTTGAAACAGAATATTATTCTGATTGCAAACAGCATCCAGGTCAGCACATCCTCAAAGATAGAGTATCAGACCAACACATCCTCAAAGATAAACTATCAGACCAACACATTCTCAAAGATAGACTATCAGACCAAAACTGGGGAAATCAATTTGGCCGATGTGATGTTGCCCACAATTTGCCATTGGTCAAGAAATATATGGGTCTAACACCATGTTACAAATAAGCCAGACAGCGTGTTAGCAGGATCTTTCCTTTTTTCCCCGCTTCCTTCCAGTCTGCTAGTATTTCTTCTCTTTTGCAAACTTTTTTTGTCCAAATAATTTTATAATATCTCAGTTTTGAAGTGGCTGAGATACCATCTGGGCCAGTGGCTTTAACATCTCTCAGGGACATTATGACTTTCTTTGCTTTTTCTTTCTTTGGTTTCTCACAATTAATTTATAGTACTGTTTCTGCTGACAGAATGTGTTGGGAACCAGTAAAGCTGGTCTATTTAAAAGTTCTTTTCAATATTTTGCCCATCTCCTCATCTGCTAATAATCTATAACCCTTTACAGTCCAGCCTAATTGATTAGATTCTTGTCTTTACGCTAATCTAATCAATTAGACAGAAATGTAAAGGGTTAAGACACAAATCAAATCAATTAAGCTGAGCTATAAAAGGTTAAGACATCCCATCAGTTAGATCAAGGGTTAAGACCTCCATCAGTTAGGTCAAGGGTTAAGACCTCCATCAGTTAGGTCAAAGGTTAAGACATCCCATCAGTTAGATCAAGGGTTAAGACCTCCATCAGTTAGATCAAGGGTTAAGACCTCCATCAGTTAGGTCAAGGGTTAAGACCTCCATCAGTTAGGTCAAGGGTTAAGACCTCCATCAGTTAGGTCAAGGGTTAAGACGTCCATCAGTTAGATCAAGGGTTAAGACCTCCATCAGTTAGATCAAGGGTTAAGACCTCCATCAGTTAGATCAAAGGTTAAGACATCCCATCAGTTAGATCAAGGGTTAAGACCTCCATCAGTTAGGTCAAAGGTTAAGACATCCCATCAGTTAGATCAAGGGTTAAGACCTCCATCAGTTAGATCAAGGGTTAAGACCTCCATCAGTTAGATCAAGGGTTAAGACCTCCATCAGTTAGATCAAAGGTTAAGACATCCCATCAGTTAGATCAAGGGTTAAGACCTCCATCAGTTAGGTCAAAGGTTAAGACATCCCATCAGTTAGATCAAGGGTTAAGACCTCCATCAGTTAGATTAAGGGTTAAGACCTCCATCAGTTAGGTCAAGTGTTAAGACCTCCATCAGTTAGGTCAAGGGTTAAGACCTCCATCAGTTAGATTAAGGGTTAAGACCTCCATCAGTTAGGTCAAGTGTTAAGACCTCCATCAGTTAGGTCAAGGGTTAAGACCTCCATCAGTTAGGTCAAGGGTTAAGACCTCCATCAGTTAGGTCAAGGGTTAAGACGTCCATCAGTTAGATCAAGGGTTAAGACCTCCATCAGTTAGATCAAGGGTTAAGACCTCCATCAGTTAGGTCAAAGGTTAATCAAGCCATTTAGTTGCTTGCCCTGTTATTTTCTTTGTGCTGTCTTAACAAATCTTTCATATATTGTTTTGTTGCATCTTCTTCTGTTTCTTGACTCTTCTGGTGCTCTTTATTTCTTCTTCGTTGACCTCTGCATATATTGGCTATAGTATTTCTGGTTTTGTTTCTGTTCAAATCTGTCTTATGAATTTTTCTTTCCTAAATCTTTGCTATAGTTTCTGTTATCTAAGCTATGGTGTTATTTTTGTTGCATAGAACTTCTCCACAAGTCTTGTTCCATACATTTTGTATCTGTTGCCAGTTCTCTTCTATATCCTCCATTTCTTCTAGTTGTTGTAACCTCGATACAGTTTGATATCGTGACTTTATATTTATCTTGTATACCTGGCCCCTCCCTCATGGAACTGTTGTCTGTGATCATCTTGTTGTTTGTCCAGGGTGAATCCCTGGGTCCCTTGCTTTGGAGGAAAGAATACACCTCAATGTATGCCGATAAAGGTGACCAAAGAGAGTTGCCCATGTGACCAGCAACCTCATCATGTAAAATAAATTGTTACAGAAACCACCACTACAGAAACATGCAAAGAGCTTTAGTGCAGGTTTCCTGAAGTAGGTCAGCTGTGGTGAATGCTCTATGCTCTGGCTGGAGTGAAATAAGACATAGAAGAGCCAGAATATAATTGTTTGTTTACTTTTGAAGTTTCATCTTTATTTTTGCTGTCAGATGATTGTGGTCCGATGCTCGTCTGCTTCTCTGCATGATTTCACATCGTAAATTGATGATCTGAATTTATTGATACATATACTAGCAATACCAGCGCAGAAGATCTGCTAACCAATCAAACTGCACAATATGAAAGCAGAACAGTCAACAGTTAAATGGTCTTCTTCTACTTGCGTCCCTTGCCTGCCTCACATAGCCCTCCCCACCCCCTCAATTCTTACCTTGCAGGTACACCCAAACACCCCTCCCCACCCCCTCAATTCTTACCTTGCAGGTACACCCAAACACCCCTCCCCACCCCCTCAATTCTTACCTTGCAGGTACACCCAAACACCCCTCCCCACCCCCTCAATTCTTACCTTGCAGGTACACCCAAACACCCCTCCCCACCCCCTCAATCCTTACCTTGCAGGTACACCCAAACACCCCTCCCCACCCCCTCAATTCTTACCTTGCAGGTACACCCAAACACCTCTCCCCACCCCCTCAATCCTTACCTTGCAGGTACACCCAAACACCCCTCCCCACCCCCTCAATTCTTACCTTGCAGGTACACCCAAACACCCCTCCCCACCCCCTCAATTCTTACCTTGCAGGTACACCCAAACACCCCTCCCCACCCCCTCAATCCTTACCTTGCAGGTACACCCAAACACCCCTCCCCACCCCCTCAATTCTTACCTTGCAGGTACACCCAAACACCCCTCCCCACCCCCTCAATCCTTACCTTGCAGGTACACCCCTCCCCACCCCCTCAATCCTTACCTTGCAGGTACACCCCTCCCCACCCCCTCAATCCTTACCTTGCAGGTACACCCAAACACCCCTCCCCACCCCCTCAATCCTTACCTTGCAGGTACACCCCTCCCCACCCCCTCAATCCTTACCTTGCAGGTACACCCAAACACCCCTCCCCACCCCCTCAATCCTTACCTTGCAGGTACACCCCTCCCCACCCCCTCAATCCTTACCTTGCAGGTACATCCAAACACCCCTCCCCACCCCCTCAATCCTTACCTTCATCCTTTCTGCTAAGTACCGTATGTGAAATGGCCACCGATGTTTTGTCTTGTTTTGCATCGCTCGTCAGTGATAATTGCCGGACCCAGTAGTTGGGATCATGAAGTTTCTGCGTGCGTTCTACGCGGACAGTAAGTCCTAC
Source organism: Ariolimax columbianus (assembly GCA_036924085.1). Taxonomy (NCBI): domain Eukaryota; kingdom Metazoa; phylum Mollusca; class Gastropoda; order Stylommatophora; family Arionidae; genus Ariolimax; species Ariolimax columbianus. The sequence goes on along the minus strand of JAVGWX010000003.1, from coordinate 144,500,714 downwards.
CATGCGCCCCTCAAGAGAGGCCTGGATCACTCACAGTTTGTTTTCCATTGCTTTTAGAAGTGTCCATGTTTCAACAGCATAGCACACTGCAGGGAGCACTGGAGTTAATGAGAGAAGCTCGTAGGGTCTGGCCTGGCAACCTTCCATTACTGTCTGGGTGGAAGAGAAGGCCGATCGACAGCGAATTGCAAGTTTAGCTTCTAAATTTGTCTGCATGCTGGGAATGTGCTCAAGACAGCAGTATTCCTCAACGTCTTCCAAGCCCGAGAGGTCTGCCGGAGTCTTTGTGTATGACAAAGACAAGAATAGTACCACTGCCCCACAGAGAGCATGTTGTAAGAGGTGACTAACTGTGTGACATGGCATAACACCGGCCATGGTTGGGTGGTTTGTTTAGAGCAGCATAGATGGTGCCTAACAGGCTGTGGGTCTACTTTGCTCTAGTGTTTGAGTCTATTAAGATAGGTTTGCACATCGGTTAACCACCCGCCATAAGTGCCTATCCCAATGCAGTGGAGTAATAAGCTGCTTGAGCCTAGCCCGCTAAGCAGGACACCCTTCCCCCGGCTACATCCAGCTCATCTCAGAGCTGGTACTTGCACTGGGACATCTGCCCCTGTAGAAGTACAGGTCGACTAGGTGGGACCTGCACAGGGACATACACTAATGCAAAGTAGACCTGCAGCCTGTTAGGCGCCATCTATGTTGCTCTAAACAAACCACCTAATCATGGCCGGTGTTATGCCATGTCACACAGTTAGTCACCTCTTACGACATGCTCTCTGTGGGGCAGTGGTGCTATTCTCGTCCTTGTCACACACGAAGACCCCGGCTCGATTAACAAATGCCAGAAAAACTATTCCATAGAATCGAATGCTTTTTTTGTAGTCAGTGAAGGTGAAGGTCAAGGGAGTCCTCGATAAATCGACAACAGGTTGAGATATGATCCACTGTGCCGTGCGGACGCCCAAAGCCAGCTTGGTCAATTTGGTGAGTTCTATCGAGTATCAAATGTATTAAGTTAACAGTTTGAAAATTATTTGGAGAAGAGAAATTGGACAATAATTTCCAAGGTCTTCTTTGTCTTCCTTCTTGTGTAAGAGAATTGTCTTAGAGCCGAGCCAAACTGTTGGCTGTTTTCCCTTCTTGTGTTAGAGTATCATCTTTAAGCTGAGCCAAGCTGTTGGCTGTTTTCTCTTCCTGTGTAAGAGAATCATCTTTAAGCTGAGCCAAACTGTTGGCTGTTTTCCCTTCTTGTCTAAGAGAATCGTCTTAGAGCTGAGCCAACCTTAACTGCCCTTGAAGAAGGCGGTCCATTCAATAGAGGGGTGCATGAAGTGTACCAACCAACGCTGGAAACTGGTTTGACGACCTCATTTCTATCGACAGAAAGGCACGTGGAATGTGAGAACCGTGTGGGAGGTGGGGAAATCAACTCAAATTGCATTGTACATCCTTGGGCTCAATGGATCAAGATGGGCACAAGCAGGTAAAGTACAGCTAACGTCAGGGGAGACAAGATGGGCACAAGCAGGTAAAGTACGGCTAACATCAGGGGAGACAAGATGGGCACAAGCATCTAAGTACAGCTAACGTCAGGGGAGACAAGATGGGCACAAGCAGGTAAAGTACGGCTAACATCAGGGGAGACAAGATGGGCACAAGCATCTAAGTACAGCTAACGTCAGGGGAGACAAGATGGGCACAAGCAGGTAAAGTACGGCTAACATCAGGGGAGACAAGATGGGCACAAGCATCTAAGTACAGCTAACGTCAGGGGAGACAAGATGGGCACAAGCAGGTAAAGTACGGCTAACATCAGGGGAGACAAGATGGGCACAAGCATCTAAGTACAGCTAACGTCAGGGGAGACAAGATGGGCACAAGCAGGTAAAGTACGGCTAACATCAGGGGAGACAAGATGGGCACAAGCAGGTAAAGTACGGCTAACATCAGGGGAGACAAGATGGGCACAAGCATCTAAGTACAGCTAACGTCAGGGGAGACAAGATGGGCACAAGCAGGTAAAGTACGGCTAACATCAGGGGAGACAAGATGGGCACAAGCATCTAAGTACAGCTAACGTCAGGGGAGACAAGATGGGCACAAGCAGGTAAAGTACGGCTAACATCAGGGGAGACAAGATGGGTACAAGCATCTAAGTACAGCTAACGTCAGGGGAGACAATATGGGCACAAACAGGTAAAGTACGGCTAACATCAGGGGAGACAAGATGGGCACAAGCATCTAAGTACAGCTAACGTCAGGGGAGACAAGATGGGCACAAGCAGGTAAAGTACGGCTAACATCAGGGGAGACAAGATGGGCACAAGCAGGTAATGTCAGAGGAGACAAGCATATATTCAGGTCACGTGGAAGGCAATGCGTCCCACAGCGATTGTGTAGCACTCACGCTAACACCGTCCATGATGCTCTTGTGGAATGACTGACATGCAGCTGGTCCAAGACTGAACATGACATCGTTTAAGATCAATAACAAAAAAATACAATTAAACATAAAACAATGTTACTCTCCAGTCAATGAAAAAGAACCAATTAAAGATAGTTTTAGCAGCAAAGTCGGTTAATGAGACAAATTCAAGAGACATATCGGCTGGGTTGGGAGATGCTAATGTCAGAATAGGAGGGACCAATCTAGACAACGAAGATATCATGGACAAACCATAGTCTGTGAGTAATGAATGAAAATGGTGAGATTTTTGCAGATTTAAGTGCAAAAAACCAACTGGTCATTGGATGAAGCATGTTCCAGCACAAGAAGATTCATAAGGTAACATGGATATGCCCAGATCATGTACCATAAAACCAGATTTACCACATCAACATAAATAGGAAGATTAGACGATCTCTGTAGGATGTCAGGATCTACATAGGAGCAGATGTGACTTCAGACCACAATCTAGCATGAGCTGCAGCGGTCAGCTACCCATAGCTGACTGTTAGCGTCAGGGCCGGCGAACCAGAGCTGCCAAGACCCTTCTACACCTCCACGCGGTGATCCTGCAACAGAGCAGACTGGCTAAGGAGAAGGGATCGAAGAAGGAAGGCTAACCCGGTACTCAAAAAATGCTTACTGAAGTCGGATGTGTTAGACCGAAAGGTGCAAATATCACAGTCAAGCTGTAAACTACGACACAACGCATTCCGTTCTCTGGACTACATTCTGCTACTTAGGCCCGTGTCAGGGTTTGGTAGCGGGAGATTGAGAACGAACGAAGCCAAGCCAAGCCGCGACCACAATCTATTGATGGGCAAAGTTAAACTATGAAACAACAGAGCAACTCAATTGAACAGGCCTCGCTTTAATGTGGAATATCTCACAGGAGAGGAACAATTGTTCAGCATTACACTCGTCAGCAAATTATAAGCACTGGCACAACAAGACATAGATCTGACCTGACCTGAGAAGGTGACATTGATGAACAAAGACATCAGGTACGGAAAACAACGTGCGAGGAAGTCTTGGCTATAACAAAACTACAGAACTAAGAATGACGGCGGATAAAACGCTCACAAGAGACGAACAAAGGGACAATACTCCACATAAAATCCAGAACCACCAAAACTAAGGCACAGAAAGACTAAACAGAGGCAAAGAAACAATAAACAGAGGCAAAGAAACAATAAACAGAGGCAATGAAAGACTAAAGAGGGGCACAATCAGGTAAAGTACGGCTAACATGAGGGGAGACTAGATGGACACAAGCAGGTAAAGTACGGCTAACATGAGGGGAGACAAGATGGGCACACGCAGGTAAAGTACAGATAATGTCAGGGAAGACAAGATGGGCACACGCAGGTAAAGTACAGGTAATGTCAGGGGAGACAAGAGGGGCACAAGCAGGTAAAGTACAGATAATGTCAGGGAAGACAAGAGGGGCACAAGCAGGTAAAGTATAGATAATGTCAGGGAAGACAAGATGGGCACACGCAGGTAAAGTACAGATAATGTCAGGGAAGACAAGATGGGCACACGCAGGTAAAGTACAGATAATGTCAGGGAAGACAAGATGGGCACACGCAGGTAAAGTACAGATAATGTCAGGGAAGACAAGATGGGCACACGCAGGTAAAGTACAGATAATGTCAGGGAAGACAAGATGGGCACACGCAGGTAAAGTACGGCAAACATGAGGGGAGACAAGATGGGCACACGCAGGTAAAGTACAGATAATGTCAGGGAAGACAAGATGGGCACACGCAGGTAAAGTACGGTTAACATGAGGGGAGACAATCTGTCCAACAATCACCCTTGCACAACTTTCACACGCGCCTTCAGGGTGAGACCCTTCCATTGCACTTTGGTTGGGCTAGCTTCTGAGAGCGCACAAACCTAGCATAGGTACATACAGACGTACACATACATCCAAGCACTGGTTTATGCATCTTAATATTGCCCAATGTACTACGGTCTGGGGTGGAATAGGCGCGCCTCTGCCAGTAGAAACTAATGAGGCAAACACGTAAAATACAAACAAATAACAAAAGAATAACAAACCAACATACTGAGTTCTACATCACTTTCTGTTCAGTTTGACTGAGCATGTCGGGGATTTTTATCGCTATAGTCTCTTCTCCCCGTACATAAATGAATGCACAACTACTGTACTGCAAAAACTGCCAAAGTGGAACACATTACAAATAGATAATCATACACACACGCACACACTGGTCAATTCGTCCACACTACATATACACACACGCATCCACTGATTAATTCGCACACACTACATACACACACGCATACATACGCTTGTCAATTTGTCCTGATAAAGCATACAATGATACGGCTTGTGTTGAAAGGGACATACCTTCGTCAACAAACTCCAGAAAAACAAACCTTCAAACAAACGAAATGAATAGAAAATATTGAGGAGCAAAATAAAAGATTGAAGAATAATTTGAAGAGCTCCTAAACATATCACCACTAAGTAGCGCACCTGACGTAGTACCTGCTAGAGACCACCTCCTAATTAACGGTGGTAGGTCAAGCAAGGAAGATATCAAGGAAACAATTAGCTATCTAAAGAATGGAGAAGTGACAGGGCCCGCTTGGATACCGGCTGAAGCAATTCAAGCAGATATTGACACATCCATCAATATGTTTCACAGTATCATTGGAAATAAATGGGATACATAAATACAGAGGAATTATGCACTTGTCAATGCCGAGTAAAGTGTTGGAACAGAGTTAAAGATTAAAACAAGGTGTATATGTCAAGTTTATAGACAAGCAAACAGGTTTCAAGAAAAATAGATCATGCATAGACCACATTGCGCGCCATTGTAGAGCAATCATTAGAATGACTTTCTAGTCTGTACAGCATCTTTCGTTGTCTTTGAAAAGGCCTTTGATTGATGCTGGCGGCATACTAGGCATCACGATATACTGCTAGCATTGAATTAGGCCTGGGTTTCTGGTGGAAACGTACTCCAGGATTGTCTTGGTATCCAGGTGTGCGGTGAATGTCTTATCGGTTGAAGTTTCTAAGTTAAGGCAGAGTTTTATTTTTCTTTCTAGCGGATGTAAACTTCTAGCCTGTTCAACACGCGACTACTGCATAAGAAAATTGCCTTTATTCCCCAGTGCTATCAATCCTTCTTAGCTGATCTCTCAGGAAGGGGAATTATCGCTGTAATAAGTTTTACAAATAGAGGATCCCACAACAGTTGAGATGGTTGTCTCTAGAGACTGACACAACAGTTGAGATGGCTGTCTCTAGAGGATCACACAACAGTTGAGATGGTTGTCCCTAGAGACTGACACAACAGTTGAGATGGCTGTCTCTAGAGACTGACACAGCAGTTGAGATGGTTGTCTCTAGAGACTGACACAACAGTTGAGATGGTTGTCTCTAGAGACTGACACAGCAGTTGAGATGGTTGTCTCTAGAGACTGACACAACAGTTGAGATGGCTGTCTCTAGAGACTGACACAACAGTTGAGATGGCTGTCTCTAGAGGATCACACAACAGTTAAGATGGTTGTCCCTAGAGACTGACACAACAGTTGAGATGGCTGTCTCTAGAGACTGACACAGCAGTTGAGATGGTTGTCTCTAGAGACTGACACAACAGTTGAGATGGTTGTCTCTAGAGACTGACACAGCAGTTGAGATGGTTGTCTCTAGAGACTGACACAACAGTTGAGAAGGTTGTCTCTAGAGGATCACACAACAGTTGAGATGGTTGTCTCTAGAGGATCACACAACAGTTGAGATGGTTGTCTCTAGAGGATCACACAACAGTTGAGATGGTTGTCTCTAGAGGATCACACAACAGTTGAGATGGTTGTCTCTAGAGGATCACACAACAGTTGAGATGGTTGTCTCTAGAGACTGACACAACAGTTGAGATGGTTGTCTCTAGAGGATCACACAACAGTTGAGATGGTTGTCTCTAGAGGATCACACAACAGTTGAGATGGTTGTCTCTAGAGACTGACACAACAGTTGAGATGGTTGTCTCTAGAGGATCACACAACAGTTGAGATGGTTGTCCCTAGAGGATCACACAACAGTTGAGATGGTTGTCTCTAGAGGATCACACAACAGTTGAGATGGTTGTCTCTAGAGGATCACACAACAGTTGAGATGGTTGTCTCTAGAGGATCACACAACAGTTAAGATGGTTGTCCCTAGAGACTGACACAACAGTTGAGATGGCTGTCTCTAGAGACTGACACAGCAGTTGAGATGGTTGTCTCTAGAGACTGACACAACAGTTGAGATGGTTGTCTCTAGAGACTGACACAGCAGTTGAGATGGTTGTCTCTAGAGACTGACACAACAGTTGAGAAGGTTGTCTCTAGAGGATCACACAACAGTTGAGATGGTTGTCTCTAGAGGATCACACAACAGTTGAGATGGTTGTCTCTAGAGGATCACACAACAGTTGAGATGGTTGTCTCTAGAGGATCACACAACAGTTGAGATGGTTGTCTCTAGAGGATCACACAACAGTTGAGATGGTTGTCTCTAGAGACTGACACAACAGTTGAGATGGTTGTCTCTAGAGGATCACACAACAGTTGAGATGGTTGTCTCTAGAGGATCACACAACAGTTGAGATGGTTGTCTCTAGAGACTGACACAACAGTTGAGATGGTTGTCTCTAGAGGATCACACAACAGTTGAGATGGTTGTCCCTAGAGGATCACACAACAGTTGAGATGGTTGTCTCTAGAGGATCACACAACAGTTGAGATGGTTGTCTCTAGAGGATCACACAACAGTTGAGATGGTTGTCTCTAGAGGATCACACAACAGTTGAGATGGTTGTCTCTAGAGGATCACACAACAGTTGAGATGGTTGTCCCTAGAAGATCACACAACAGTTGAGATGGTTGTCCCTAGAGGATCACACAACAGTTAAGATGGTTGTCTCTAGAGACTGACACAACAGTTGAGAAGGTTGTCTCTAGAGGATCACACAACAGTTGAGATGGTTGTCTCTAGAGGATCACACAACAGTTGAGATGGTTGTCTCTAGAGGATCACACAACAGTTGAGATGGTTGTCTCTAGAGACTGACACAACAGTTGAGATGGTTGTCTCTAGAGGATCACACAACAGTTGAGATGGTTGTCTCTAGAGGATCACACAACAGTTGAGATGGTTGTCTCTAGAGGATCACACAACAGTTGAGATGGTTGTCTCTAGAGACTGACACAACAGTTGAGATGGTTGTCTCTAGAGGATCACACAACAGTTGAGATGGTTGAGCCTAGAGGATCACACAACAGTTGAGATGGTTGTCTCTAGAGGATCACACAACAGTTGAGATTAATGGTTGTTTGACACAGATAACAAGACTTGACATTATACATTTTGAGTCTAGAAAGATTAGAAGGATATGCAATATGGACACCATCTGAAGATGAATTTTGGTTTAGCTGGGCAGTAAGAAGCTTTCAAACATGACAGAGTTTCTTATTCTTGATATATTTGTTTGTGAGGATTGCCACTTTAACTTAAGTAACCCCCCCCCCCCCTCCACCCCCTCTCGTGTGATCGCCTTTTACCGATAGTCTATAGAATGAGATTGCATGTCGAGCAGAACGGTGGGGACCAACTTCTAGTCTGATCATGGAGTCTGAGGCCGTTACAGTTAATCTGGATTGATCATACTCAGTCTGTCTTCTTCTTCTTTGTTGTCGTTCGTTATAAAAACGACGTTTTGTTACGTCGTGTCGTAGTTTACAGCGAGGCTGCGCTTTACGCCCCTTCTGCCAGACACATTCGGTTTCAGTACAGAGCAATTTTTAGGTCATGCTTGCCTTCTCTCTTCATTCCATTTTTTCTCAACCGAACTGCACTGATGCAGTCTGTTTCCAGTGCTACCATTTGGAGGTGAAATATAATCTCGGACAGTGGGGGATGTCCTATCTTGGTTGCGCTGAGATTTGTGGCAATGCAAGAGCTAACATCCTGGCTTCAAAATAACAGATAGTAGGGCACTAAATAAGGTTGGGGATGGATACTGAAACAACTGAATGATCCCTTGCTAGACGATGACACTGCAATAAATGAATTGACAGTCCACAGACTACAACAGTTTGAAATCAGACGTGAATCGAACAGAGAAGTGCGCCCTCGATGACGGATCTGCAGTATGTACAACCATGACACCATTTCAGTCGTCATGCCCTTCTCCGTGTGAGGAATTATGGACTGAGCACCTACTGGTCTGCCCGGATTGCCGTGATGCCACGTCACTGCCCTGTCCTCAGCCACCGACAAGGCAACCAGGCAACACTGTCAGTGAACCCTGGGCCGGAAGCGTGCCACCTGCTGGCATCTAGATATGGAGTCTGCTACTGACTGCAGGACTCCAGCTGGTCCAAGCCACGGCCTTCCTTATCTTTGCGGCTAGATAGTCTTTCTTTAGTTTTAATTTGAACCATTTTCAGTTACTTTTAAAGAACCAATAATAGTCTAGCGATATATCTAACATATATAACATAGCCATTATAGTGTAGAAACTTACTGGGAGTAACTAAAAGTAACTTGAAACTTACTGGTCGTGGTACTGTGCTGGTAACAAACTAACATAGTGTCAAAAATAGTCGTAGAGATCAAATGAGACAAATTGTTATTATAATGTACACTTTAAGTACACTTTCTACGTCTTCTGGTGGCTGGGTGTACTGATAAAATACTTCTCACCGATGCTTGCCATGTGATGGACGATACACGTTACTTACTACTTTATTACTACTGAATTTCCTTCACAACTCAGTTGCTATGAATTTCAAACTACTCACACCGGTCACCATTTTGATGGTACCTATCGCAGTTATATCCTACATGCTGATTACTGGCACACAGTATAACCCAGAACAAATCGGTAGCTATGCATGCCAGATGCCATATGTGAATCAATGGCTTACTATCTGTCATAAAAGTACACCTGAGTTAGACACTGCAGAAATAGCAAAAGAAGATGTGGCATCTGTAAACATCAACAAGGAACAAATAGTATCTGAGTATTCAGAATTAAATGTCTACGATCAGTGCATGCTACAGAACAGGGATGAAGAGAAAAGAAAAAAAGAAGGTAAAGTTTTGTTCTTGTTTATTGTTCAATGCATGCCATCTATCATGACTGCAATTGTGACAACTTTTATTACATTAATGTGATTTCCAGCTCCTCTCAGTGTTGTACAGTTCTAATCCCAGTAATCCTTTCCAACCCTATGGCAGTAAATTAGTAAATCGCGAACATTCATTTTAAAATATGATCTTTCTTTTTGATGTTTATAAGTAAAATAGAAATGTTTTGCGATCATTGAAATGATTGTACTTTAACTTAATTGACAAGATATGTAGTTTTCCACATTATACACATCTGTTAAAAAAATTAACTATATATCCTATATATATATATATATTTATACAGCAATCTGTCTGCGTTCTAGGTTATAGGCAACATGGATTCAATGAGTTTGTGAGTGAAAAAGTTGGTCTCATAAGAGCTGTGCCAGATGTCAGGTTACCTGCGTAAGTGTCTATTTAGTTCACAAATGTCGTAAAGTCTAATGCCTATGTGACAACATTGTTACCAAAACAGCAGTGTTCTATTAGGGGTAGTTACATTAATGTAGAAATACCACGAAGAGGGGAAAACGCAATTGGGCCTTTTGATGAACTGTTCATAGCTATCAAAAGGCGAAAAATGGCTTGGTATGGGCACGTCACGAGGTCCAGTGGAATTACAAATTCGATACTGCATGATTCCATACCAGGAAAGAGAGGGCAGGGACGTCCAAGGAAGAGATGGGCAGACAACATTACTGAGTGGTCAAACCTTTGTCCTGGGGAAGTACGACTGGCGGCAGCGGACAGAGAGAGATGGCGTAGGATTTTGGGAGTATCTTCAAGTGTGCCCCAATGTCCTGATGGGTTACGGGATGAGCTGAACTGAGTTACATTCTAAACAACAGAGTACTTCTTCTTCTTCTGCGTACGCAGTCAGACAGTAACCATTATTTTTTCGAAAAAAGCGGCGGTCATCCTGAGGCTCTCGCCACTGCCATAGAGCTTGTCTTGCAGTTCCACTGGTGATGGCCACATCTGCTCTCTCTGATCCTCGTATGTCGGGCAGTTCTGCAGCAGATGTTCAGCGGTCATTTTACCAGTACCGCACGGGCATTCGTCGGTACACTCTATCTTCAATTTGTTGAATAGGTGGTACCTCAGTCTGTTGTGGCCAGTGCGAAGTCTGAAGACAACGACCTGCTCTCTTCGGTTCAACTGGTAATAGGCATCGTTTTTGGTGTAACCAGTATGTTCGGTTTCCCATTTGGTCATGTATCTGGCTTTGATAAGCCGTTTTGACTCTTCGTACGTCATACTGGTATCTGTTTGTGGTAGTCTTGCACCTTTTTTTGCCAGTCTGTCTGCCTCCTCGTTGCCTTGGATGTTGCAGTGTGACGGAACCCACTGTACCACTACCCTTTTTGGTGCGGACTGCTGGCACAGTTTGCAGAGTGCTGCTCTTAAGTCATTAAGCTCAGTGTTTTTCTGGCTTTTTAGCGCTGTGACTACGGCGAGAGCATCTGTCAGCAGGACTATATGGCTCTCATTTTCACTGTGTGTCACCATTTCTTCCACTGCCGCCCTCAGTGCCTCTGCCTCCGCTCTGAAATTGCTTGTGTACTTACCAGTAGCGAATGACAGTGTTATTTTTCTACCATTTGGTAGGTTCAGGAATGCTCCTGCCCCTCCGTTCTGTGTAGTGTTTGTTACAGAACCGTCGGTGTATGCATGGGTCCAGTCCATGCTTGGGTAGCTTTTCGTTATGAAGCTTAGGGTAGTATCTCTCCTTTCTTTTTCAGTCTGGCAGTTTTTGTTTGCAATACCTGGTATATTTTCTACCACCTCTGGAAATATATCCTGCCTCCAGGTAGGTTTTCGTACAGTAGTGATGGGTTTTGGTGTTGTTAGTGCGTTTATGGGATCTTCGTGCATCTTTGCTTTGGCTATTTCTGCAAAGTTTCTCCGCTTTAGTTTCCCATTTCCCAAATTGTTTAGTCTCTGGTGCATTGGATGGTCGGTCAGTCTTCGGAGTTTCTCTGACTGCAGCTGGGCTCTGCAGTCTCTTCTATCGGTCATGGATTGCAGTTTTGTAATCTTTTCAAGTTCTACAATTGGCGTTGACTTCATGCCACCTGTTATAATTCTCATGGCTTGGTTTTGAAGTTTGTTAACTTTATCGAAGTTCGCCTTCGCTGCTGTTGTCCATGCCGCAATGCCATACTCGAGAACTGGTCTCACTCTTCCAGTATACAGTTTCTTTAGTATGCTTTCGTCTGCTCCCCAGCTTGTGCCAGCAAGTTTCCTCATGATTGCCATTCTTTCTCTGGCTTTCATTCGGTTTCTCTCAATCTGACTTTTCCATGTCATGCGCCGATCAAATGTGACTCCCAGATAGGTTGGGTTGTCGTTTGGCTGCAGGATTTTGCCATTTAGACTTAATTTGGTACTTTGGGGTTTTAATGAGAGCGAGAATATTGTGCATGTGGTTTTCTCCTCGTTTATTTTGACCAGCCATGAGTTCGCCCACTCTTCCAGCGATGTTAGGGCCGTCTGCATCCGATTTCTTGCTATGGTGAGATTCTTTTCAGAGGTCCACATAGCCAGATCGTCTGCAAACATTGAGCTATGGACTCTTCTTGGTATATTCTCTGTAATATCGTTTATATATACCAGGAAGAGTGTGGGTGACAATACTCCCCCTTGGGGTACTCCCTGCTCGAGTGTCACCTTTTTGCTCATCTGCCCTTGTACTTGGACTCTGGCCGTTCTTTGTTTGAGGTAGTGGTTGATCCACTTGTACATCTTCCCACAGACATCACTTCTTCTTAGCTTGACTCTAAGTCCATCTTTCCAGACTTTGTCAAATGCCTTTTCCAGATCCACCCAAACAGCTACTGTGTGTTTCTGTGCCTGGTAGGCATCTTCTATCTCCTGGGCTATGAGGATGACCTGGTCCTCAGTGGATCTGTGCTGTCTAAAGCCGGCTTGCTGTGGAATTAGTATTCGTTTTTCTTCCAGATGCCACATCAGTCTGGTGTTTATCATCCGTTCCATCAGCTTGCCGACACAGCTCAGTAGGCTTATGGGCCTGTATCCATTTGGATCTGTTTTGTCCTTTCCTGTTTTTGGTACTGGTACCAGTATTGCATCTTTCCATGCCTGTGGTACAATTCCCCTTTTCCAGCTTTGGTTCAGGACCGATAGCAGTTTCTTCTTCGCTGTTTGGCCCAGCCCCATCAGCATTTCGTTTGTTATCCCGTCTTTTCCGGGAGATTTCCTTTTCTTTAGTGTTCTCATAGCCTCTTCCATTTCGCGCATTGTTAGTTTGGCCATCATGTGCTCTTCAGGAGCCGTGTTCATGTTTTCGTGTCCCTTTAGCTCTTCGCTAATGTCTGTATGCTTATCTGCAGGGACCTCGATGTGGTTTGCTCTGGCATAGGGATCGACAAAGCAACAGAGTACAGCTGTAATGAAGCACAAAACATTTTAAGTGAACGCTAATAAGGAGTATAATAATATAAATATGGAATGATGGAACAATTAATAACTGGAAAAGTCTAAACACAATACCCTAAAAGAAAGAAGTATTGAATTGGATACTTCTAAGTAAGATCTTCGTGAAATATTATTAGATAGATTTAGAAATGGGATATGCAGGAGCAGAAACAAAATAATACTGCAAAATACAGACAGTGGCTTACTTGAGGGAATTTGATATCACCTTAATAATTGTGGCCGACAACATTTCTCATTTCATTTTGTTACAAGATGGCCATCATACAACTTACTTGACGAAACAACAATGCAATGTCCTTATTTATATTGCAATACAGCAACTAATTGTTTTTAAATCTACAACGTTCTCAGAATTGGTCCTTTCACATTAAATCATTCGTTTTTTTTGTTTGTCTGTTATATTTTATTTCTATACACTTTAATTAATTTGTCCATATTAGTTCCTTTCGGATCATAAGACTGCAGCTGTCAGTTACCATTGACTCTTCATTTGGATTGTCTTCTTGAGTATCACACACGAGACTGTTTGTTTTGACTTCCTCTTTGCCAGATGTTCATCAGTATCCAGCTCTATTATAATTATCTTCATGTCATGCCTTGGTGCTTTACCTAATGTTCTCTGGAGTTTGTCCATGTATGTTCATTTTGGCAGCAATGTTTGTTGGAGTATGGCCCTGAATAATTGAGATTCTTCTTCCTTTTCATTGAAATATTTCTTAATATAATTGTCTTCATGGTTCCAATTATGTTTTAAAATAAATTCTGAGCATCATAGAGGACACCTTTCTAAATGTGGTATTATCTTCTTATTGTTCATGATATATCTATTTTCTGTATTGAGTATGGCGTGTCTGCTTCTTTACATCTTATCTCTGCAGATCCCGGGAGAATTATGTTCATTCTTTCAGTTCCATGTAGAGTTTCCTTTTCAGGTTTTTGTCTTAATGTTTATAAGATTTGTCAGCAACCTGACTTCCATTGTCTAGTATTCATGATCTCACATTACGGATTTGTTCAGTTGTCAGGGTTTGTCAAGATTCTAGCATCATCTCACATTACGGACTTGTTCAGTTGTCAGGGTTTGTCATGATTATAGTTTGTAGGTCTTTTAGTACTAGTGATTTTAGTTGTTGTTACAATTTTTAAATCTAGTTTTCTGCTGAAGACGGATGTGTCAGACCAAAAGGTAAACTAGCGACACAACGCATCCCGTTCTCCAGACTGCATCCTGCTACTTGCAAAAGCCCTGTTCAGGGCCAGGGCTTATAGCGGAAGATTGAGAACGAACACAGAGCAAGAAGAATATCATCATCTAGTCTTTGTTTTGTTTGTTTCAGTTCCCCCCACCCCTTGTTTTTTTTTTAGTTGTTCCCTTATACACCCCCCACTCCCCAATGCCCTGTTTCCCTTAACTGAGCCTGCTATGGTCAACGTCCCACAAGCTGCCCAACCACATCTTGGTAGAGTACATGGACCAGTGTCAATCAGGAAAGAGAAAACAAAAGAACATAGTTAGACAGTATACAAACACTGCACTGGACACAGAAAGAGTATCACATTGATCAGCGCCCATGCCCCCAACAATGACTAATCCTGAGGATATCAAGCAGAAATGAGGAGCTGAACTCCCACATCTTGTCAGTTACAAAGTCTGATAAGCTTGATATCTTTGGCGACTTCAATGCCAGAGTCGGGGCCGACCATCAGTTCTGGGAAGGTGTGCTTGGGGTACATGGTACAGGCAAGTGTAACAGCAGCGGGTTGCTACTGATGGGCCTCTGTGTCACCCATGATCTTCCCACCACCAACACCATGTTTCACCTGCCACCCATGATCTCTCCATCACCAACGCCATGTTTTGTCTGTCCACCCATGATCTCTCCATCACCAACGCCATGTTTTGTCTGTCCACTCATGATCTCTCCATCACCAACGCCATGTTTTGCCTGTCCACTCATGATCTCTCCATCACCAACGCCATGTTTTGCCTGTCCACTCATGATCTCTCCATCACCATGTTTCGGCTGTCCACTCGCAACAAGAGGTCGGGGATGCATCTTCGCTCTAAGCAGTGCCATCTTATTGACTATGTCCTCACCAGAAAGAGGGACAGACGAGATGTGCGAGTGACAAAGGCTATGTGCGACTCATTGTGTCAAAGTTTAACCTCCACATAGAGCCTAGGCGACGTCACCAGGGTCGAAAACCTGAGAAGAAACTTAATATCTCCAAATTGTAAAGTGGGCTCTATGCAGGAGGCTTTTCCAGGGATCTGGACAGCCCGCTGACGGACGCACAGCCATGTACGGAAACAGTCGAGGACAAATGAGTCCTTCTGAAGAATGCTGTCTACTCTACTGCTTCTGAGTATTTTGGTCATGCAGTTCGCAAAAATCAGGACTGGTTCGATGATAATAATGAGGCTATTAAGACTTTACTTGATGAAAAACATTGTTTATTAAGACTTCACCAAGACGATCCCTCCTCATCTTCCAAAACGTCCGCGTTCACCAATATTCGCAGGATTGTCCAGAACCATCTCAGGACTATACAGGATGTGTGACTTAACAGGAAAGCTGATGAAATCCAGCGGTACGCAGACACAAATGACCCAAAGTGGTTTTACGAAGCCTTGAAGATGGCCTATGGTCCCAGATCCTATCATTCATCTCCTGTCCTTAATGCTGATGGCACGGCACTGATGACAGACAAAGTCGACATTCTGGAGTGATGGTCAGAGCACTTCAGCGCAATCCTAAACTGTAAATCCACTAACAGTGAATTAGCCATAACACGCATGCCTCAAGTTGAAGTCAATGACAGGCTGGGTATCCCTCCCAGTACAGATGAGGTTGAGAAAGCAATCAGCTTAATGTCCAGGGGCAAAGCCCCGGGTCAGATGCTTTTCCTGCTCAGCTCTACAATTTGGGATACAGGTCATATGCCGCAGGAACTGAAAGATGCCACCATTGTCCACATGTACAAGCACAAGGGCAATCATTAATCTTGTGATAATCACAGAGTGATCTCCCCCCTGTCGATCGCTGAAAAAATGTTAGCTCGAGTTATGCTCAACCACTTAACAACTCATCTCGAGCAGAAGCTACTTCCAGAGAGTCAATGTGGTTTCCAAGCTGGGACGGTTGACATGATTTTTGCAGCTCCTCAAAGCCAAGAGAAATGTTAGGAAGAGCATCGTGATCTGTACATGACTTTTGTTGACCTGACAAAGGCCTTTGACACTGTCAACAGGGACAGACTCTGGAATATCATGGCGAAATACGGTTGTCCGGAAAAATTAATCACAGTCGTCTGCCAGTTTCATGATGGCATGTCAGTCCGCATACTGAATGATGGTGAATTCTCTCAGCATTCCCAGTCATAAATGGAGTGAAATGGGGCTGTGTGCTGGTCCCAACACTTTTTAGCATGGTATTTGCGGCCATGGTTTCTGATGCAACACGTGACTGTGACATTGGCATACAGATAAGATACCGGACAGATGGGCAGCTGTTCCCTCTGAGGTGCCTGAAGGCCCTCACAAAGGTCAAAGAAGCGACTATCTTAGATCTCCTCTTTGCCGACGACTCAGCAATTAACACGTGCTCAGGACATGCAGGCAACCATGAATGAGTTCTCAACTGCGTGCACTAATTTTGGTCTTACTGTAAACACCAAGAAAACGGAAGTCATGTTTCTACCTGCGCCCAGAGAGCCCTTCCACGAACCAACCGTCACTGTACAGGGGCATCGCCTAAAAGCAGTTGATAGCTTTACCTACCGTGGCAGTACCCTCACCAGAGAAGGAAATATTGACTCTGAGGTCCACAATAGGATTTCCAAGGTGAGTGCTGCTTTCGGAAGTCTACGAGAAAATGTTTGGGACCGGCAGGGAATCAGTGTTGTCACCAAGATTAGCGTGTATCGTGCTGTTGTGCTAACCACCCTTCTGTACACATGCGAAAAATGGACAGTCTATAGCAGGCATATAAGGAAACTTAATCATTTCCATGTAAACTGTCTACGCAGACTGCTCAGGATCTGTTGGCGGGATAGAGTTCCCAATTCTGAAGTTCTCAGCAGGGCTAGACTCTCAGGCATCCATACTCTGCTACAGAGAGCCCAGATCAGATGGACAGGGCATGTTGTTCGCATGTAAAGTGAGCTCATGACAGGACAGCGCTCACTGGGGGGACAAAAGAAACGTTACAAAGACACTCTAAAAGTTTCTGTGAAAAGTTTCTCCATTGATGTTGCTGACTGGGAGCTGCTTGCTCCGAACCGCTGAGCCTGGCGCACTACCGTCACACATGCTTGCACCGCTGAGCAGAGGACCATCACGGAGGCACAGGAAAAGCAAACTGCACGAAAGGAAAGAATGCAAGAATGCCCAACTAAAAATGCTGTTCACGTGTGCCCCACGTGCGGTAGAGTTTGTCATGCTGTTCACGTGTGCCCCACGTGCGGTAGAGTTTGTCATGCTGTTCACGTGTGCCCCACGTGCGGTAGAGTTTGTCATGCTGTTCATGTGTGCCCTACGTGCGGTAGAGTTTGTCATGCTGTTCACGTGTGCCCCACGTGCGGTAGAGTTTGTCATGCTGTTCATGTGTGCCCCACGTGCGGTAGAGTTTGTCATGCTGTTCACGTGTGCCCCACGTGCGGTAGAGTTTGTCATGCTGTTCATGTGTGCCCCACGTGCGGTAGAGTTTGTCATGCTGTTCACGTGTGCCCCACGTGCGGTAGAGTTTGTCATGCTGTTCACGTGTGCCCTACGTGCGGTAGAGTTTGTCATGCTGTTCACGTGTGCCCCACGTGCGGTAGAGTTTGTCATGCTGTTCATGTGTGCCCCACGTGCGGTAGAGTTTGTCATGCTGTTCACGTGTGCCCCACGTGCGGTAGAGTTTGTCATGCTGTTCACGTGTGCCCCACGTGCAGTAGAGTTTGTCATGCTGTTCACGTGTGCCCCACGTGCGGTAGAGTTTGTCATGCTGTTCATGTGTGCCCCACGTGCGGTAGAGTTTGTCATGCTGTTCATGTGTGCCCCACGTGCGGTAGAGTTTGTCATGCTGTTCACGTGTGCCCCACGTGCAGTAGAGTTTGTCATGCTGTTCATGTGTGCCCCACGTGCGGTAGAGTTTGTCATGCTGTTCATGTGTGCCCCACGTGCGGTAGAGTTTGTCATGCTGTTCATGTGTGCCCCACGTGCGGTAGAGTTTGTCATGCTGTTCACGTGTGCCCCACGTGCGGTAGAGTTTGTCATGCTGTTCATGTGTGCCCCACGTGCGGTAGAGTTTGTCACACTCAAATCAGACTGTACAGTCACATCTGAATAAACATGTTTGGCGCTGTTGTCGCCATCTTCGCTTACTATGGGCAACTTCTTCTTCTTCGTTCGTTCTCAATCTCCCACTACCAAACCCTGAAAGGGCAAGTAGCAGAATGTAGTCAAGAGAACAGAATGCGTTGTGTCGTAGTTTACAGCTTGGCTGCGATATTTGCACCATTCGGACCAACACTCCGACTTCAGCAAGCATTTTTTTAGTACCACGTTAGCATTCTCTCTTTGATCCCTTCTCCTTAGCCAGTCTGCCCTGCTGCAGCCTGTTATCCAGGATCACCGCGTGGAGGTGTAGAAGGGTCTTGGCAGCTATGGTTCGCTGGTCCTGACACTAGCAGTCAGCTATGGGTCGCTGACCACTGCAGCTCATGTGCTGCTCAGCGTCTTGATCCCCTATGGGCAACTAACATATTAGTGTTATCAAAATGGTATTAAATTAATTTAGTTTGTTTCCCTGTAGCTCTTGTTTATTGTATATATTGAAGAATATGTTTTTTGTATTCATTGATATTGTTTCAATGTCTAGGTGTAAAGAGAAACTGTACCTGCCACATCTTCCCAAGACTAGTGTACTGATGTGTTTCTACAATGAAGCATGGTCAACACTGCTGCGTAGTGTACACAGCATTCTTAGACAGACCCCTGTCGAGTTATTACAAGAGATTATACTTCTTGATGATAGCAGTTCTTTAGGTAACTTCTGACTTTGTTTTCTGGTTTTGTTTAGCGAAATGTCAGCTTTGATGAGTTTCTAGGAAAAACCAGGTTATTATCATAGGGGATGATGACTCTTTGTGCTTCCGTGTCTTGTGTCTGATTGTGTCAAAATGAATACCTGCTTGTTAACATATAATGTATATCTGCTTGTGCACACTTGTAAACACAGTATATGTCTTCACATTTCTACAAATTCTTGCCTGTCTTTACTTGACTTTCCTACTTAAGTCTTTATACTTTTACTATCGTGTTTTGTATGTTCTCTGTTGTGAATTGTGCTATGAACAATTGCATTACCTTTTCACTACATTTTTGTTAAACCAGTCAAACAAATGAATATGCACTCATTTTTACTTCTATGTATGGAGCCCAAACTTTTGCTGAATATTTAATTGAAACCAGCTGTACAAATACTTCTCAGCTCATCTTGGAGACAGGTTAGATGTTTACATTGCTGAAAACTTTCAGAATGTGAAACTGGTCAGAAGTAGAGAGCGTCTGGGTTTGATTCGAGCTAGGATGGAGGCCGCCAGGCATGCTACAGGACAGGTTAGTGCATTTAACTCTTCTTCTTATAGGAACATTTAAGAACTCTTTCAGCTCTCTTCTTCTGTTTTCAGATTTTCTCTTTCCAAACATAACATAGAAGCTAAACCATGCTGACATTTTTTAGGGCACCATCACAATACAAAAGGTGAGAGATTCTCACATTTGTCTTTGACTTCAATTTTATTACTTCTTTCACAATCAAGTAATCTACCACAATATACCATTGGTCCACTGTCGAAGATGGATTTGTTGGACCGAAAGGTGCAAATATCGCAGTCAAACTGTAAACTACGACAACACATTCCATTCTCCAGACTACATCCTGCTGCTTACCTCGCCCTGTTCAGGACTTGGTAGCCGGAGATTGAGAACGAACGCAGAAGAAGAATAAGAAGAATACCATTGGTCCAAAATGTAATGTTTTTCTTTGTCCATTCTTCGTGCTCCATCCTGTTAAAGGCAAGGACTCGGACTTCAATGTCGCGGGTTTCCCCATATGGCTCCGTCTCTCTTAGCAGAACGATATCCCACCTGCCGAGAGCATCACACAAAGCACGAACCACGTAGCTCCAGCGATGAACCCAGGGATCTCCTGAAAAAATTGCCATCATGAACCGACCGTCACAGCTCGAATTTGAACCCCGGTCCGTCTGAACACAAGGTAAACGGCTTGACCACTTCGCCACAGAGACCCCAAGATAAACCTAAGAGGACATAGAACATTCAATAGCGGAACAACTTACTTCTGTAATGTTAACATATATTCCATTAACTCTCACATTTAGGTTCTGGTATTTCTGGATAGTCACATTGAAGCTGGCCAGTCTTGGCTGGAACCACTTTTGGACAGAATAGCCCAAGACCGGAAGACAGTGGTTGTGCCAGTGGTTGACACAATTGAAGCAGAAACAATGGTGTATAACAGTGCTGAGCTGGTGCGGGGAGGATTTACCTGGTCGTTGCTACACAACTGGGAACCTCTGCCACTTGGTTTAAGGAATACTGTCAAGGTCACAGCTAGCCCATTCATGTAAGATATGTGTGTGTCTTACCTTGTCTCGTTATTGGAGTTTCATTTGTTTGGAAATGCCAGATTGGCTGTCAGTGTTATCTAGGCTGTACACAATCCTCCATTTAATTAACAAGTATTATAAATATATTTATCATTTGTTGTCTGGTTTGGGACACAGAAATGAGCGAGGAGAAAACTGGTTGAATTCTGCACGGAAAACAACCTCTCCATTGCCAACACC